>BMAO01008086.1:0-17066 GCA_019973975.1 Trichonephila clavata
CACAAGCTTATTTTTAACTCAGAGGTATTTGAAATTGTTTCTGAACAAATTGTATTTTAAAAAATAGTACACAGAAGTATTCATTTTTAAATACTTTGTTTTAACAATGTGTAAAAAGATTATTCACTTGTTTTCTTTTTCCTACTTTGGCCGATCATCCCAAGCCACTTCGCGAATTGGCCAGACAAAGCACGAAATCAAGAGACAATCGTACTTTTGGCCGTAAGCTTACAGCAAGTTGACCAAAGCGCGAATGGCCGATTTAGGGCTGTGGATGTAATATATATAATGCATTTGTTCAGAATTTTCTTTGAAATCCGAAAATCGTGGATTTCTCAGGAATTGTGAAATATAGTTTTATGAATTTTCGGAATGATAGTTAATTTCGTAGGACAAAAATTCGATGAAAAATTAGGAACTTTTAATAACACAATAATGTAGCATGAAAAAATAACAATGGCAGTAGTATGTGATGAAAATGTTCAGAGATTTAAGGGGAAAAAGAACAACAGAGAAAGAAGAATTAAAGCCTATAAATGTGACATGGACTATAATCGCACTTGTTTTTACATACACATGCCGCAACATGATTTAATGACAATATAGTTTTGAATCCAAGATTGGAGTAGAGTTCTGCTCCTTCCGCAATATGATATTCACGTACTTATAAGATCATCCACAGCTAATTACTGTTATTATAATTTAAAGTTGTAAGATTTTGAAAAAAAATTATTACGTTGATGAATCATTACCATGTTGGTTTAGACTGAAATTCAAAGTTTAGCAACTATGAGAAACGAACATTTAAAATTTTGATGAATAGTTTTAAGAAGGTATACCTGGTTGGGTCATAAGTTTTGAAAAATTATAAATTCGTTAAAAGCTGTATGACCAATTTAAAACTAAATTTACTTAAAGCTTTATTTTACCTTTAAATTTAACATATTCCACATTTATACAAAATTATCATCTTTTGACGAGCGCTTATGTCATTTGGGCAATCAAAGTACACATTATCTCCATGGAAATTTCTATGGCTTCTTCCCCTGATGAATGTTTAAAACTGTTCAAGTGAGTTACTATGATTTCCTCAAAATTAACCACGGTTTACAGCCGAGTGAATTTAAATTTCGAAGGCTGGAGAGACATTCCTTACGGTGTGATAACACAGCATATTCTCTTTCAAACACCGCTGGTCATCTTTACTTTATAAGCATTAAATGTCTTGCTATCACACCTGTTTAATAGTCCAATCGTTTTCAATGAACATGTTTATGTTCAGGGGTTTTACTAATGTTTCTAGAATTGTATCTTCATAAGCTTTACATGGTTTCTCTCTTTTCTCGCAAAAAATGAATATGAGGCGCAATCATATCTGGCACTCTCCCAAACTATTAAGAAAGGTTATTAATGGGTTCTGTGATTTTACAATGTGAAAAATTTTCTCATTGGTAAACAGAACTTATCTGAAGCCCTTATAAACATGCCGCCACAACAGTGCTTTTGCTTTAAGATACATCTGATTCTTAAATTCCTTCGTAAAAAAATGCCCAGTTATTCTTCGATAGCCTCTTAGTCTAATGGTTTTTTTTAACGCAGAACATTATTCTAATCCACACTTTCATCTGTTGAACATGAATTTTCTTACAACAAGGATTTCGACGAGTTATCTTCGTAACTTTTTTGACACTAGAATGTCCTGAATTTCGATTACCCTTAAACATCCACCAGTGGCTTATTTAAACCGTGATGTAAAATATATAAAATATTTAATAACTAAATAATTGCTTGACTACTGTTCAGTAGGGTTTAGTTTTAAAATTTTTAATAATATTTCATGTAATTATCATATATTATGACCCTTTATATCATAAAAAACAACTGACGTTGACATTATGTTTCGTCAAGCTTATTGGACCACTACTTTGTCGCAAAACATTCCTGTTCTCAAATCTGCCAGGAATATTAAGGTTATGCGATATCCATTCTCTGCGATTCCTAGCGATTTATATATCAGAGTTTGCTGGAATATTATCAATTTCATCTGCATGTATGTATGTATGTACAATTTCATGTATGTATGTATGTATGTATGTATGTATGTACAATTTCATGTATATATGTATGTACAATTCATGTATCATGTATGTATGTATGTATGTACAATTTCATGTATGTATGTATCTGTATGTATGTATGTATATATTCTAATCCTAAAGTTTTATTTTGTCTGCTATGACTACTTATTGCTAAACCTGATATTATACTATACTGTTATGCACTTCTTATTTAAACTTATAGTTCTTTAGTATATTTTAGTATTTTCGCTTTTAATTATTTATATGCAATGAGATAGTTTCCTAAGCACTTTTAATTATTCTTGGTTTCAGTCCACTCAATTAAGGATATTATTAATGTTAACAAAACAACCGATTATAAATACAATATAATACAAATAATTTACTCATATTCGGTTAATTCTGTTACATTTAATATCATGATGAAAATGTGCCATGTTAAACATTCCTAAGTTTACATTTTCTTCCCCATGGATGGAAGACGGATAATTTAAATCATCTTTATTAAAAATCAGTCTATGTGGATATATATGGTATATATGCACAAGTAAAAAATGTCTTTATAGAATAATGTAATATCAAATAGAAAATATCAAGAGGAGTTAGGCAGCCATATATATTTTGTATGAATATTATTAACAAATACATTTTGACAAGAATATATGGAAATAATAAAATTTCTTACAGTGGATGCCCTTTAAATTTTCTATCAAATATTAGCTTTATGCCTTTTTATATCGTGCAAAGGAATATTAACATTGCAAAACAAACATTGATAGGTCCTATTATTATTGGACCTATTCAGTATAAAACAACCCAGACTATAATTGGATATGAAATTGATTTAATTCAGATTATGTACACATATTGGTAATTCTTTCGCCTACGCAGCCGCATATTTAGGCATCTAATTCGTGTTAGAATATTTATGTACATGACTGGAGTATCAAGAATATATTTATTACATTTACCTTATAATTTAATTATATTACAATTATATTAAGGACTTTTTTCTGATTTCTTAAGAATTTTTTTCCTCGGATAATCTAAAATTATAAATGTTAATTTATATGAAATGTCAACGAAAAGAGAATTTCAAGAAGAGTTTAAAAAAATACCTCCTCCCCAACTCTTCAAAAAGGTCTACACAGATAATAATATATTTTTAAAACGAATACAATTATAGAGATCTGCAAGATTTTTATTTATTTTTATTTTGAATTTTTCCTTCCTTACTTGAAAGCTGGAAGAAAATTAGATTTCTGTGACTAATTTTTTGACATTTATACTTACTAAAAGCTTTATGTATTTGTTAAAATTGAATTAAATTAAGTTTGTATAAAATTGCCTTAAAATATTAAATTAAATTAATTAAATCTCTAAATCATTCATATTTTGAGTTATAAAATTTCAAATACATTTGAAGCATCATATTTTATATCAGAATTCCTTGTTTAAAGAATATGAAATTTTTGTGTTATGCTTTAAATTTCTTACTAAATCCACATAGACATCTATTAAAAATCTATTAAATTTCTCAGCATGAAAATATGCAAAAATATACGAGGCAGTAAAACATCGTTTGTTCTTTAAATATCTGTTACTAAAGTAAACTAATTAAACCATATTCTCCTATAAAAAAACGTTTTTCTCTCATAAAAGTTCTTTTATGGAAACTAATTAAGCTCCTTCTTAGTTTTTTTTTTATATAAAACTATGTATTTCACATACACAAACTGTTCTTTTAAATTTTCCTAGGATTTCTTTAATAAAACTAACGAAGCAATCTTTGATGTACATTTAAGAATAAAATGAATTTTAGATTGAATGATGAAATGTGCTATTTTTTAAGTGATATTATATTTTTTGCATAAATAAAATGATTTATACATAAATAATAAACTGATCGTGGCATAAGTAATGTTCAACAAAAAGTTTATGGAAAATATGGAAAAAGCGTTAATTGATATTTTGACCTTACTTAAAATAAACACTATCAATAGAAAAAAAAGGGCAAAATATTATTTTTTTAGAAATATATATATTTATAATTGTGCAACTATACACACAACATGTTATAGAAATCATAAACTATCATAAAGAGTACAAAGAAGTGTTGGGAAGAATCCATTTTTAATGAAAAAGAATCACAATAAAAAGTAAAATTCTACGGTCTCTGCGTTCCATGATTTTTGTATGTTTTTTTAAAGTGACAAATTTGATTTCTCCAAAATTTCAAAGAATTCATTTATAAGAAAAAAATTATTTATATTCTTATAAATTGTTATAAGCACACGCATTTTATAATACAAAATTTATGTAAGTACACTTAAATATTAGTAAGAAATTATACAAATATGTAGTGAGCTATTTCGTTATGCTCCCTCTTAAACTAACATGGTGGAATATTCTTTAAAGATTTGCTTGAAGTTTAACTTCCACCTCCTTACAATAGAAATGTACACTCACTTCCAAAAGTTAAGCATGAAGATGTAAAATGCAAAAAAATCAACAAATACTGCTTTGATTGACACAGAATTTGGCAGTAAAGTAGCATATATATTTATACATAAAACAAAATCAATAATTATATACAGAAATGAAAACAATATTAAATTTTTGTAAGTTATCAGATAATGTCATACTGGAGACTAAAACAGAATTATGTATAAACTGAAAATAAACAGCATAAAATGAAAAAAAGGACATTAATAGGCTATGTGATCCTCCCTCAGCTGTATGCAAAGTTTACACCTTCTTACCATGCTTTCAATTAGGTGGTCAACCACCGCAGAATTAAGCAATCGCCATTCTTCTTGTAGAGCAGTTTCCAGCTCAATAAGAGTGGCTGGGGGAGGAAAACGTGAAATTACAGCACCGCCGAGAGCATCCCAAAGATTTTCAATGGGATTAAGGTCGGGCGAATATGCTGGTCACGCCATACGCGCAATTCCTTCACTCTCCAGGTAGTCATCGATGATGTCAGCTCTATGGGGACGTGCGTTATTATCCATTAAAACAAAAGTAGGGCCAACTGCTACAGCGTACAATCTCACAATGTGTTCTAGAACTTCATCTTTATACCGGACAGCCGTCACAGAACCCCGTTTAAAGATGTGCAGGTTCAGTGCGGTATCCTAATGAAATCCCTGCCCACACCATAATACTTATACCTTGGAATGCGTGATGTTCGGTGATGTTTTGGGCTGATTGCATGTTCCTTGTTTACACCATATCCTTATAACGCTTGTCATCTGGCTCCAGAACAAATCTTGACTCATCAGTAAACATGACATTGCCCCAGTCAGACACAGTCCAATTGCCATATTCCCGGCACCTCTTTAATCATGCCCATCTTGATTGGATGGATAGAGGAACACAAACTGAGGTACCCGGGCATACAGTCCATTCATATGTTATCTTCGGCGTACAGTAGCTGCAGATATAGCCTTACCAATGGACGCTGTAACCATAGATGTCACACGTGTGTAGGTCACTCTGCGATTCCGCTTGGCTACAATAGCAATATATCGATCTTCTACGGGGTTGTAACCCTTGGGCAACCGCCTACGGGCCTTCGGACAGCTGTCTGTGCGGTTTCGAATTGTTTCCATAAACGTGAAATTACAGAATGATGTACGCTGAAGAAAAGAGCAACATCTGTGTTCGACTGTCCTGCTTCAATGATCCCCATAGCATGATAGCTCTCAGAATCTTCCATTCGTTTTCTGGAAGTGATAGAAACACGTATGTCTTGAAAATAAATTGTACGAAAGTTTTTTTTTTTTAAACACCTTTATCAGCACTTACAATCAACTTCTGTAACGCTTCATAAAGCTGGCTTCTTATAAGACTGCCCTTTTTGCATCTTTCTTGACATCTTCCCTAAAATTGTTAATTTTGTCAAAAACTAACAAATTTTATATGGTTTTATTTTTGTAGGTCATCTTATTAGCTTTATAAAAATTCCAAGCTTGTATTTTCCGTTCAATAGAAAAAAAAAACTACAAGTGTTTTAGAAAAAGCAGATGTCATTACTGTAACCAAGATGTCATACTTGAAAATGCGTTTTACCCGAAATGAGTTTTTTTATAAATGCTGAAAAGGAACAGCGATTGCTTAAAAAATTTTGAAAATAATTAACTTAAATTTTTTGTGCATGTTTTGTATAATAGTAGAAGTATTTCATTCTCTGATTTCTCAATCATTGTATTATTACAAAATTTACAGTCTCTTATATTAATATAATCATTGTTTTTGATGTGTAACATCTTTCCTCTCGATTGCTGGAGATTTGTGGGAGTGATTTCATGAAAGGCGGAAATGCGTAACAAGAAGTTGGGGAAGCGCACGCTATTTAATTTGACCAATCAGTGCGCTTGTGGTGTCTCTTCCCTACCCTCCAATTGAAGTTCTGTTTTTTTCTCTTACATTCAGGAGGGACCCCTCCCCCTGCATTCTAGGTATTGGGATCTTTGTTTTTGTTTTGTGGTCTCACTTTAAGGTCAAGAAGAAGCGCAGCTGGTGTTGCGCTCTATCGCAAACAGAACAACTCACATGTTGTGACTCTCTCTCCTCATATGGATATTACTTATCCTCAAACAAGTGGATTGGGTATTGTTATTCAAGATATTGGGGACATATGTGCGGCAGAATGCTCATTTGAAAATGGCAAACAGTGATTTCGGTGGTCGTATACATTTCTCCGAATCAAACGGTTCACAAAATCAAAGATTTCCTGCATTTTTTACTTATACCATATACCGAAGGTGGTTTTGCTCTTTTTTAAAAAAAACTATCACTCGCTTTCCATGATTTTAAGTGGTGATTTTAAAGTTAACTTCAGTTTGTTAGAAGCCGAGCCCCTCATAGCTTTTTTGAATGATGAACACAAATCGAAATGTTTCGATAACTAACAGTGGTACTGTTATTGACGCTATTTTTAATGGTTTTTAATACTTTGAAATCACAAGTATATATGTTATATTTTAGTTATCATAAGTTATCATTACCGCTCTTCCCAAATTGAACAAGAATAGTTATTTTTGATAAAAAATTGCATTACTCCTTGCGTTAATTAAATAAAATTTTCATTAAAGATATAATTATTCCATAGAAAATTATTTGCAATCATACTCGGTTCATTTTTTTTCAGGATTTGAGTTGCTATTGCGAATTTACCACGATAAAATATCAGATGTTACACATCGTATGCGACTACTGTAAGACTCGTTTCTTTTTTTTTAGCAATTTCATATGATTATTAAGATAAAGTGCTTTAGATAATTAAAATATCTCTTATACCGAAGGTCATTTTAAAAATGAATAAATAGCAACACATCAGAACTGGAAAAATTGAAAATTTTTCCATAGACATTTGAAACAGAATTAGCTCCGTTTATGTTATTTCTGTCTAAATTTTTACCAATTTTTTTCCCATTTTAGTAATAATAATTTCTTTTCCTCCTCTTAATTTGAGCACATTTTTCTGAAAATGTACTAAACAAATCTAAAAACCGCAAAAAATCCCATACCTCCATTTTCTTTACAAAAAGTTCTCGCAAGCATTCGGATTATTGAACCAAAAAAAAAAATAACTACTTCGAATATTTTAATTATATAAAAAAAAAAGAAAATGTTTATATCAGGAACAGGATGTTTAACAAAACAGCAATGACACCACTTTTCACAACAGCATTTCCAAAGCTTTTGATTGACTACTCTAAGCATTTTCCTTTATAAACAATGCGGAGAGGATTGAGTGCATAGGTATAGAATATTGAGTATACAGCCCTATAGGAACAGTATACTCAACATCAGCCTATAAGAGGTTGGATTAAAATATCAGTGGTGATGGAAATAACGATGAAAGATTCGTCTTGGTGATGTGAGTATTATTTCACTTTATAGAATGTGCCATATTTTGAAAGCAGATGCAGCGCTACCGTGAAATTTCTGACAATGTAATTTTCCCTATCATTTTTTTAAATAGGACGATCATTCGGACATGGGATCAAGCAAGAACGTTGCAGTAGCTTACCAAATTGCTCTGATGACAACATTTATAATTATTTACCCATACTATAGTGGCATTCTTGAGATTCTGATGGATCTTAGTATCCCGCTTCCTATACAAATCGCATGCTAGCTCAAAATAATGTGACAACTTCAAATGGACCCCTGCTATTTAGTTGTCATAACATTGCTTCAAATTCTTCATCGGCGTTGCATTTGATGGTGAATGAAGCAATGATAAAATGTTTTCAAACATGCACAGTTGATGAAGCATAACGTCAGCTTGGATATATCAGTAACTGGTATGTAACTCTTGTGAAATCGGATGTTTTTTAACTTATTATATGTTCATGAAAACTAAGTCTTTAAAAATTTTGAGTAGATGATTTTGGGATAGAAAAATGAAGACTACATATATACAGAAAAGCAATATCGTGCATTTGTTTCCATGAAATATGCAGTCTCTCATATTCGATGTTCGAAGTAACAGAGTGGAGACCCTGGCTATAACTTAGCTCTAACTTCTGAAAATTCATACAAGTTAACTGGCAATTGTTATTTGTGTGCTACAATCCTGTACTCAGATATAACCTTTCATGAACAGCTGTTCACATGTAAATTCAAATGGATATTCATACAATACATGACAAATCAACCGGACTAATTTGGCATAAATTCTGCTTGCTTATGAGCTATATTGTTATCAGAGAAAACTATATAATATCACTAAATTTGCATAAAAAAATCAAAATGCCTGAACCTCATGTACATAATCACTGAAATGTTTCAGCTTGTTTTAAAGATAAAAATGAAAAAACGGAAATTCAGATAAGTAGAATGCGGTAAATAAAAGGACTAATAAGCCATTTTAAGAAACCAGCGTAATTATTGAGATTGAGATATCAATGATAAGGAAATATCTCTTAAATTTTTGGCCTATGGCGGAAACTCAACTATATAGTTTAATGTCGTTTTTCTTTTTGTGTCTTTTGTTGCAAAAATGTACTACCATTTATGTTGGGTAGAATATCACTGGATTTTGAATTTTGTCTAAAGATTCGCAAATATATTTGTAACATACGAGATCTGCTCTCGGCCCCGGCTAGATGTGTAGTAGGAAGTAAAGGATGACTCACCATAATATATTTCAACCATTTATTAAGCACACAAATTATCAACAAGTACAATTCTAGAATTCAAACAAGAAGAGATGTTCCGACTAAGAGCGATGAGAATAAATTACGAGAGACGCGGATTATAAGAAGACGTGAAATACCGAAACGCGCAATCGATATATACTAATATCTGATCGGTAGCTATCTCTCCTTGTCGCCTGCTTCTCTATATTTCAATATCCATGTAACTCCGTATTGTGTTTATGGGTTCCAAACATAATTAGATGCACATTTACTTCTTAAATTAGTTTAAAAACTCTCTTAGTGCACGTCACATTTTTATTTAAGATACAACATCATTGATACTTTACAGATACAAACATATTTACATACTCTGTAAACTCTCACAGCCACTTCGATCTCCAACATCAAATTTCCTATCTCGGAATTCGAAATTATCTCCTCGTAATTTATCCTGAATTTTTGTTTTCAATTCAGGTAAAAGTAAATCTATTCTGGTTCTAATGTCTCTTTTTAGGAATAACACGGCTGGACTATGTGTTGTAGTTACGTTAGGAGCTTTACGGTATTGCATTAAAAATGTACTTAATTTCTGTTGTATAGAACCTTCGTATATATATATTATAGCATAGCTCTTAATGACTGCTTTAAAGTAGCAACATAGCGTTCTGCTTGTTCAATACTAGAAGGTTTAAAAGGTGCACTAGTTTTGTGATTAACTCCATTTCTTTGCATAAATCGCTGAAATTCATAGGATGTAAACTGAGATCCATTGTCGCTGACATGTACCCTAGGTAATTCGAATCTTGCAAAACTATCTCGAAGACATTCGATGGTTTTCTTGGTTGTGGTTGTCTTCATAGGATACACTTCTAACAATTTGGAATGAGTGTCAACGATCAGAAAAAACGTGTGTTCAAAAATTGGTCCAGCAAAATCTACATGAATACGTTCCCAGGGCATACTGGGATATTCTCAGTAATGAACTTTAGCTTTTGTGGGATCAGCCTTATATCTAGCACAATCGACACAGTTTTTTGCGGCTTCTTCAATATTTTTATCTATATTTTTCCAATAGACAAACGATCTAGCTATAGCCTTCGTTTTTACTATTCCTAAGTGTCCAGCATGTAATTCCTTCCTGAACATTCTTCTGAAATTTCCTTGGAATACAGACCCTTTGCCCGTACATAATACAACCATCCTCAATGGTATACTGGGCAAATCTCCCTTGCAAATCTTTACCTTCTCTTAAGGCTTTTAAGAGTGGAACCAGCTCAATATCTTTACCCGTCTCCTGTCTCCTTAGAAGTAACAGGTAATGCTTCAATCTGTGACATCTGAAATATTGTGATGTCCTGTTTAACCTCAAGCTCTTCCGATGTTTTTGGTAACCGAGAAAGAAAGTCTGCATTTCCGTGTTCAATCGTTTTACGGAATATTATATCAATTTCAAATGACTGCAAAATTAGCGCATAATGTAAAAGTCTGGTTGCTGCCAACACTGGTAAACCTCTTTTTGAATCAAAAATAGCTACCAAAGGTTTGTGATCCATTATAAAAGTGAATCTTCTACCTTTCAAATATAGATAAAACTTTTTTACTGCCCAAACTATGGAAAGAGATTCTTTATAAATTTGGGAGTATTTTTTCTCGGATCCAGATAAATTTCTTGATGCGAACGTGATCGGACGTTCCGAGCTATCTGGATATAAGTGTGACAGAACACAGCTAATACCAACTGGAGAAGCATCACTAGCTAAAGTTAAAGGTGCTAGGATCAATTGCACCAAAACTTTAGGTGAACAAATTTCCTTCTTTATTTGCTCAAAGGCAACCTGGCAATCCTTCGACCATAAAAATCTAACATTTTTCTTTGTCAAATTATTAAGAGGATCAGCAATACCAGCTAAATTTTCACAAAATTTCCCGTAAAAATTAACTAACCTTAAGAAACTTTTTACTTCATGAACATTCTTGTATACAGGAGCATTAACAACGGCTGAGAGTTTTTCGTTGGTTTTATGTAACTCTTTTGAATCGATTCTATGCCCAAGAAAATTTATTTCATTTTGGAAAAACTTCCTTTTATTTAAATTAAGCTTTAGCCCGTGTTTGCTAGATTTCTTAAAAAATTCCTCTAAAATTTCATCGCTCCCAGTTATTCTAGCATCATCCATAAATACTTTGACTCCATACATATCCTGAAAAAGTCCATCAACATAGCGCTGCCAAATAGCAGGTGCCCCATTTAATCCATATATATATATATATATATATATATATATATACGTAAGTCTTTTACAAACATATAATCCCTTGTGGGCATTTATAGTCATTAATTTCTGACTTTCGGGATGGACTTTCATTTGAAATATGCATGCTTAAAATCTAATTTTGCAAATTGCTTTCCCTCATTTAAACTACCAAAAATTTCTTCCAATTTTGGTAAAGGATGCTGAGGGACAATTAAATTTGTATTCAGGGTTACTGAATAATCGGCACATAATCTTATACTACCATCGGTTTTAACAACAAGAAATACTGGGGTTGCCCATTCAGAGCTTTCAACTTTTTCTATGATACCCTCTCTTTCAAGTCTGTCAATTTCGTTTTCAACTCTACCTTTTAGAGCAAAGGGTACTGTTTGAACCCTACAAAATATAGGTTTTACTCCAGGTCTGAGTTTTAATTTACCCTCATCGCTTATTTCTCCTAATTTATAGTCTAAAATATCCTTATACTTTCTTAAAAGGTTATTTAAATTTTGTTCGTTTTTTTGCTCTAATAGCTTTATTAGCCGGCCAATCTAAATGAATTTTATAGAGCCATTCCCGACCCATAATAGTATCTAAGTTTTCTTTCACAATGTATAAGTTCAAGTTTACTTTTTGATTTTTATATTGTACACCTACAGTAACATATCCTAATGGTATTAATGAATCTCCTTTATATGTTTTAAACACTATATTCGTCGGTTTAATTTGTTTATTTGAAATTTTCCCGACATTTCTAATACTCATTACACTAAACGCTCCCCCCGTATCCAATTCCATAGAACAACTTTTGTTTTCAATTTTTAAATTTATCATAATTGGAGGTCGTTTCTGTTCTTAATTGTGTAATACACAATCTTGAATTTTTAATTCGTATAGTGGAATTATATTTTTACCCTCAACTCCACACATCTAATAGAGTTACCTGTGTTTTTTTGGTTAACCGGTTTCGCATTTGCCTTTTTAGATGCGAAGCATGCCTGCTTAACGTGTCCAGTTTTCCCACAGAAATAACATTTACTTGAAATAAACCTGCAATTCTCTTTAACATGGTTGGTACCTGTGCATCGTGAACAATATAATGTTATCTTTCGGTTTTTTGTAAAATTGGATTTTGTATCCATGTGTTTTTTAAGGGTTTGCATTGAATTTATTTCTCGGCCCATAATATCATTTGCCCCTTTAAAAGCCTTTTCCAAAGCCAGTGCTATATTTAGCGTTTTTCGAGATTAATATTATCTTCCTCAAATAATCGATCTAAAATCATTTCATCCCGCAACCCGCTTGCAAACACGTCGCGTAACATAATATTCAACATATCTTTATCATAATCACAATTCATTTCTAGAGCTCTAAGCTTGACAATGTATGTATTAATACCTTCCCTTCATTCTGTTTTCGGTTTAAAAACTTGTATCGAGAAGGTATAATCAAAGGTTTTGGGGTGAAATGTTTTTAAGTACATCTTTTAACTTATCTAACGTTTGGTCGGAAGGAATGCCAGGTGCCAGCAAATTTTTTAGTAACTGGTATACTTTTGCACAAAGAGACGAAACAAAAACCTTAGCTCTATTGGCTATTAGTACGTTCTGTACGTCTAAGTAAGTTTCGAATATTTCAATGAAACTATCGAATTTTAATTTCTTCATCAAATTTTCAAATTGTACAGTTACTCTATGACTACAAGAATGGTTTCTAATTTGCAGCGCTCGAATCAGTTATTGATTCTGCCTGAGCAATTCTGCAGTTTGCTGTTCCATGGTTCCTCCCGATTAAAGAGAAAATAATTCTTTTTTTAACTTGAGCGTCTTCAGGCAGTACCTTACTCAAAAGAAAATGATTTTTTCTTCTTACTTCATCTCTAGCTGAGAAATTAAGAATTCTTCTTCACAAAAAAGATTCTTCAAAGCATCGGACTGAAACAAAAATTTCTAACATGCTCGTCACCGACTATTGTGTTTATGGGTTCCAAACATAATTAGATGCACATTTACTTCTTAAATTAGTTTAATAACTCTCTTACTGCACAGTACACCATTTATATTTACAGATAATTTCTCATAGTTGCGTGGTATTTATGTACAATCCTCCACTCAGTCCAGTCTAACTGGTTGCAGTTAAATATACCACACTCCGTCTATCCACTCACTCTAGCTAGAAAACATATAATATATATAACCGACCTAATCTGCATATCACGGTTTCTTCTTCCAAATGGGATAGTTGTGATTGATAGCCCAAAGATTTCCCAAGAGGATTTGTTGATGGACGCGTATAGATCCGTCACACATTGAACTGCGTTTTTGCGGTTGCTCCCAAATTTTATCCGTGATATGCGTTAATAGAGCAAATTTGTCTTTTGAAACTGATTAAAATCGTAAATATATTAACTGGTAAATATTTCAACCAAAATAATTTTAAGAACTATTTGCTTCAATTGCTTTATGTCATTACGGTAGCCGAATAATCATAGTTGCTAACATTTGGCCGGCGTCGTTGAATCATGGATTTGATGATCCATAAACACGAGACCACCTGAGTGAGTGAGTGATTTTGGGGTTTATTGGCACAAGAGCCGATTTCGGCTATACTGCGCCAAACATTTGTTTTAATATCTGTGGTCTAGACGGGAAGAGAAAGAAAGAATGAATTGAATGACAAGAAAGAGGGTCGAAAATAGAGAAGGATCACTAGGGTACCCGGGTTCGTGAAGCCCATGTTACCAAAGACAGTAAACCCCGTGGGAAAAGGAAAAGATCACTAGGGCACCTCGGGATTGTGACACCCGTACTCACCTAAAGAAGGTGAGCCCCCTAAGGGGCGAGACCACCTGAAATATACATGTCACCCGCTGAGTTAGTTGGCTGATATATCTTTCAATGGTCAAAGTGTAATTCCTAGCGAAGACATGGTGTGGGTACTACATCAGGTGCCATCCTTGTCACTCGACTGAGGTTCAAAATTAGGAGATCCATCGCCAGTAGCCCTTGTGTTACTTTGATGTGCAACGTTAATAAAAATCAAATCAAGATCAGCTACGTTATCGCAAAACTTATCGAATTTAGTTTTTTTAATGTGTTTTGTTTCTGGATCTTGATATTCAAAAACTAGTATATTTTGAGAGGTATAGTTTTTTATTTTATTTATGGAGGGATTATAAGTGCTAAATCAGAAACATGATTGAGAATTGTTCCTGACTGTTTGTTAATCCTTGGTCTCTAATCAGGTGCTTAATTTTTTTATTCTTGGTAATATTAATATAATTTAAAAGCATGTTTGCATTTACTGGACCGTAAAGTGATATTCAAGACTGGTGGAATCTTTACCACTCCTTCGTTTACTGCAGTAGTTCTTTTCTTTGATTCGATCGTTTTCACACTAAAATAAGAGAAACTCAAAATAATTAGTGATAGTGGAAAGAAAAGCTTTTTTTTATGTATTACAATGCATTAATTTTCTCATTGGAAAATGGTGAGAGACACACTTAACAGTTCGAATGAATTGTTCGAAAGATAGATATCAAACTGTCCCCTGATGGTGTGCCGGTTGCTTTTTGGTTGCATTCCTTTTTGCTGTCTCGTTGACTGGAAATGGTGTTCATATAAGTGATTGTGGTGGAGAATTGCATTCATCTGAGCATTATCACCACGTTCAGATAACGGTAACGACATTAGTGTTAGCACTACACTCTCCCAAGCACTCCAGCAATCACATTTTCCCAAATAGATTTAATGTAAATGTACTCTACTATATTACGGATTTTTAGTGGAATCAGCATTAGAAACCATTACTCAACCAACCAGGAGACCATAAGCTTGTAGACTTGGCTAGTGCGTTTCTTAATAGTGTTTTAATAATTAAGTAATATATTTTTGATTTACACACACGGCAAAGAAAAATTAAAACAGTTTAGAAGTTAAATGAAGCGGTTTTAAAATTTGTCGTACACTTTTAAAAAAACATAAAATGAATAGTTTATTTGTTAAATTTTTCAAGGAAATGAGATATTTTTGTAAGCATTTCAAAGCATATAATAATCACGTTTTTAAGATGAAAAAATTTTGTTTCCATAAATGCTGAGCTATCTCTAAAAGGAAGCATTTTTTTTATCGTAAGCATCCAATGTTTGCTTAAAAGAATATTATTTTTTTCCTCCTATACTCCCTTAACCATGCTTTAAGTTTCCAGCTGATGGTTGAAGAATCGATTTAAAAAATCGAAAGAGATTCAACTGAAAAGAGTGAGGGGAAAATAAATAATTTTGTAGATTTACTTCATAGGTAAGCCCTTACAGAAATATACTGTTTTATCGTATAAGGAAGTTCTGAATAAATATTTTAATCTCTTAAAGCTCCAAATTTTTTTTTAAAAAAATCATCCTGAATAAAAAAAAAAATGTTTTCTTTAGCAATAATACTCATGTTTATACGATTCAAAGACTAGAAGGAGAAATAGTAAATAAAGATTAAGTTTGGTAAGTCTTAAAAATAGTAAAGTATTTTTTTAAAAGCTTTCTCTAAATTTACATTATAAAGAAATAAAATTTTACCTTGAATCAAATCCATTATTTAACAAGAGTTCCTTTTCTTAACACCATGAGAATCGACAAACTATTTTAAGAAACTGTCTCAATTATTTTTTCGATATTACTACTTTATCTATACTTTATAAAATTTAACTCCCCGTATATTCCAAAATAAGCACTAAATAGTTTCCCCTAATTTTTAAGAAAATTATCCACATTACAAAAATCTATTGTTTTTTGAATATATAATAAGTAAACCTAAATGGGGTACTAATGTGTTTATTTTTGTTAGGCGGTCTTATTATTTTTATAAAACTTATTTCAATAAGAAAAACTTGTACACATCAACTTATTACAATGTATGATTAACGCGGGAGCCGAATTCTTCAGAAAAGCAAGGATGCATGGATTTATGGAAAAACGCAGTGGATATTCCATGTAGTACTTCTCACAGAAAACATTCTGTGTATATATGTATGTAATTAGGAATATTTCGTGATATTGTGTATTTCTGTGTTCAACAAAGGATGTTGTCTTAAATTTTGCAATTGTGCTACCTTCTTTAGAGCTGTAGAGTCGTGTTAAAAGTTTTTTTCAAGCATAGACTCCGAAATTTTTGAAATAAATAAAAACTGCCTAATAATTGAAATAACTGAAATTTATGTTTCTAAATTGTTGAAAGTATCAAATAAGAATAGTTTTTATCAAATTTAAAAGTAAAACACCCTTTATTAAAACAATGTATACCATGGTAAAGAAGCAATGCAACACAACACTGATGTTCTGTCATTAACAACCTATATCTTATCATACTATTTAAATATCATGTCTTGTACTATAATAATATGTTGCGAAAGAAAAGGAAAAATGAACCACGCATAATTCAGAATTTATTTTTTGTCATGTTCTAATTGCAAAGGTAAATAATTCTGAAATGCTATATTTAACCGGTTTTACTTAAGAAAAAACCACTTTAATTTTTATGGAAATATATACTTAGAAATGGAACTGCGACTTTGTTATAGCCTTTTTATAA
>BMAO01008087.1:0-20365 GCA_019973975.1 Trichonephila clavata
TAACAGGTTGCCATATTCTTTTCGAAACCCATGGTCAGGCTTTTCACACAGTATCCCCCCCCTCCTCCCAGTGATTGAATGTGACAACTTAAGGGAACGACATTAGTTTAAAATTTTATAAACATTATTTTCTCCCCCCCCTTTTTTGAGAATCCGTACTGGTAAAACTACATTAACAATTTGAATACCATATACATATAAACAAAAAATAAAACATATAAATAAGATATATACAAATATAATACAAAGAAGAAATTGAAACAGAAAGTTCTTCTAGGAGGAGAAAAAAAATTATATAACGTAAGTGGCTAGTTTTTTTGGAAAATATACAAGTATCCCTGGTATATATTGGTTTTTCATTAGTAGATATTTTATCATATTTTACGCTTTTGCTCGCTGAAGGTGGAGATTCACTCAGAGTTTCTGAGAGAAGGTGTGCGGGTTTGACGCTATCTAGAGAAACTTTAGTTTTTCGGCCATCAACGTGAATGGGGATGGTTTTGTCTGTTCTTTACAGAATTTTGTTATCCAGTATACAGTTGACGTAAAAGTGGTTGGACATGATCGATTCTTAAAAAGATAAGATGATGATTTTAGTGAAGTATGGATGAAGAATCGATCAGTGCAGTGAGCAGATGTTGTAATAGGATTCAGTTGTTGCATTCTGTTACAAAGATTAGTGATGAAACTACTGTCACAAAAAGGAATGTCACTAGGAAGACATAAGTTTGTTCCATAAACAATTCAGCACAAAGAAACATTGCAAGGAATGGGGACTATTTCAGACCATCTGTCATTCTCATAGCCGATTTTAAATGCTGATGGAAACGTTCAATTTTATTTGAAATTGGATGATATGTAGTGGTTTTGATCTTTTGAGTTCCCAGCATGCGAGTAAATTCAGTGTACATTGATGAACGCATCTGGGTTCCTTGATCAGAGGTGATTATAGATGAGCAACCAAAACGATAGATCCATGTATCAAAAATTGCACGGCAAATGGTTTTTGCTTGCATGTCTGGAAAGGGGATTGAATTATCTTATCACCATTATCATCTTATCGTAAAAAGTTAAATGTGACCAAGACCTTCTGAGATTTATTTTGTGAATATTGCTGCTGAATCCTGTATTTCAAGGATTGAATTTTCATCAATAAGTTTACATCGCTCTTAGAGAATTGTCTTGTATTTTGTGACTGAATTGCATAAAATCCTCGAACCCTGTAAACATCATATATATCAAGGAAAAACAATCATTTCTGTTAAGGCTATCATATCATCATATATGGTGCTTGCCATTTAATCGAATTAATAAATTATGATATTTGCATATTCATATCATTCAAGTAAAGTGTCAGGTGTGTGAAATATCCATAGTATCACTTTGTATCGAAGTTGTGTAATATAAAAAGACATTTACTGATCCATGCCAAGGAAAATCTTTATGTATGTGTGTGCATTTTCTGAAAATGCTTTCCCTCAAATTTGTTACTTAAAAACACATTTGTGCCCATCCATTCCGATAAAAATTTGAAGCTTTATATTTATATATTAAACTTTTTTATTTTTCAAAATTCAATTTTAATTACTTTCTTCTAAGAAATCTTTAAGTTTTCATTAAGTTTCTGCACAAAGGCTTCGCTCGAAAATTAATTTTCACTTTTGCAAATAATAATTGAAGTCATGTCGACTCAAATGACTAAAAAATGTATGTGAAATGGTAGATGGACATGTAGTAAATGAGCTATAACATACTTAAGTGATTTTCTTTCTTGAAAGTTGGCAAGTTGTAATTTTTTAAACATATTTGTGTTGTATTCTTTTATAGCAGGTCTGGCCAACCAATATGACCTTCCGATGCTCTTCGGAAAAACATTATAATCCTGCTGTCTGCATTTAACAATATATTTTGGACCTATTACAAACAGTTATAGGACAGAAAATTAAAAACAGAATGAATTATTTATTGTTTGCATTATGTTTCATGCATACAAACTTAGATACTATAAAAACAATGATGCTCTTCTCTTAGTTTTTTCTAGTCAATCTCATTGTGTGTATTTGCAACACGTAATTATTGTTGCAGATTTTTGTCCAATAAGTCTGAGCAGGATGTACATTTGATAAATCTCCTTTTTTGTGGGTGAGGGAGGAAACGTATCCTAGGTTTATAAGTTAATCAAAAAGTGCTCGTAAATTTTTATGCCAGGTCTCTCAAAATGGAAAAAGTTTTCTTTTGTAATAAGTGTCAAAAAAATTTCTATTTTGGATTCTGATGTTTCAAAAGTGTGTTTTAATTTATTATTGCACTATAAGACAATCCATTGAAATGGGAGATATTCTGGGACCCACTCCCCATGGACATGAAAGGGAAATGTCTGTAAGTTTGCGTATTTCTTTTGCATAAATGCTACTAATACACATTTTTGAATTTTTAAGATTCTTTCATCAATGGAGAGGGTGAAAGTTATTTTTCAATTGAGATTCAAAGAGCTATAATTTCTTTCTACACCGATTATTAACTCTTCTTTCTTTGTGTAATGATGTATTTAATTGATTTCTTTTCGCTGATAACTACGGAAAAGAATAAATCCTAAAACCATAACTCAATTTTGATGCCGGTATTTTCTTGTTATTAATAATGAAGTCACTATCTTGTGGCGACTCATAAAATAGCTGTAAACATCTTTCACAACTCAACCATTTGAGATGACTGACATGTATGTCACCATATTCATAACCTACTTCTTTTAGGAACTCTTTAAATTATCGATGTGAAAGTTCATGTGATCGAATGTAATTCATTGTTTTTATGACTTGCATAAGAGGAGCTCATAGATTCTGTTGATAAGCTTTTGGGTGAATTATAATTAAATCATCTCTTTGGCAGCAGTTTTTAGTTTTGTTGTTGAATTAAAAATTTTATCGATCAATAATTTCAAAGGCCTTTTTACTTTACCGATCATAACAGGTGCCCCATCCTTTGGATATTTCAAGAAGAAATTCCAAACACAAGTTGATTTTACATAAACAGTTTTCGACATCATTTTTCAATTTTATCAAATTTAGAATTTCTTCAGTTACTTGAAATATAATTTATTTACTCCACAAATGCATACTGCAAGTTGAGCTGTGTCTGAAACATCTGTAATTTCTTGAAATGTTAAGAGAAAATACTTGAAACCTCTCGAATGCGATCGCACAGTTTTAAGATAACTTCCTTTGAAATGTCATTATTACGACGACAAACTGTCGTGATATACTTAAGCTCTGAAATTGTTTTTCTTTTAGAACAGCTTCCAAACCTTTAACAAATTCGTCGTCTGAAAATGTTTTGATTTTTTGCAGTCTAAAATGAGACCAAATAGCTTTCCTTATAGCCTAGCCTAGAACATTTTATTGTGTCTTTAATTGCAGTTTAAATTCCCTGAGCTTCAATTGTTTCACTTCTCAATTGAATTTCAAATAACCATTAAATTTTTGTTTCAAAATGATCTTTCCACGTTTTATTCCTTGAACACAGCGATAGTCTCTAGGCAAATTAACCACATAATTTTGTGTTTTGAATGATAGAAATGTTCTTTTCTTCCCCTTATATTTTCATTTATTATTCTTTGCTCTCATACAAAAACTATAAAAGAAAAAAAATATTTATACACACACATATGTATCCCCTAAATATGATTTATGTATATTTTAAATCATGTTGATCTTTATTTGAACTGAATTTATATTGCATGGGTGTTTTTGTTGAAGATGAAATAATTATCCTGCAGTCACAACACGTAAAACGAAACTGGAAATCAAATTTTCGTTTGAAACTGAGAGCGTTCGTTTGTCAACGGTCAACAGCGAGTGGCCGGCGGGCTGCTCTATTGAGCATATTCAAGTATGCCTAGCTCTAACAAAGCACGATGAATTAATTCACAGGAATCAAACGTGATGCAGCGAAAAGGTGCGGGTGTCTTTGCGATGCAACTGCTCACTTCTAAGTATGTATAAAAACAGTTACAACGTTGTAAAATAGAAACTGTTATAGGATTGATTTGAACAAACTTTACATTGACTATAAAAATATTGTACAAATTATTAGTATTTTGTAAATGTGTAGTGAGTCTCACATAGTGTCAAATTATTCAAGGCGGTTTAGTGATTCCTTTTTTGACACGCTTTTATAAGTTTCACTTGCATGTAACGGAATCTTAGAACTCGATTTTTACCCACTTAAAAAGATCGGATTCATTCGAAATTTCGCAAACTTGTCAAAGACCGATGACAATACAATAATTTCATAATTTTGTTCCATTGTCCTTTTCAGGATCGTCAGGAATAAGGATAATCAGATTTGGCGACAAATCCATATATCACGTACAGATTTGGCGACTTATTGCATATATCATTTTTAAATTTGGCGACTAGTTCCATATACCATTTTCAGACATGGCGACTAATTTCCTACATCATTTTCAGGTTTGGCGACTAAAAGAATAAGGTGTAACCCTAAAGTGTTTTGAATTTAACGCTAATTATATATGCAAGTATAAAATACACTTGCGGTTAAAAGAAATAAAACAAACAAAAGCAGTGTTCTGTATCTAAGAAAGTGGAGGGTGGGTGTGTGTTAGCAATTTCTAGCCATAACATAAATATTTTTCTGAAAATGAAAATAAAAAAAAAAGGCTCGAGCATGTGAAAAATAATAATTTGCGCTCTAACTGCTAAATATTTTTTATTTTTATAAAGCATTACGCTTAGAAATGATGATACGAATTAACATGAAAGGAACACGTTTAACCCTCTCGCTGTTCATCCCGCGATTTCCACGGGCAACGTTGATATAGCAAAATTTGCGCATCCCGCGATTTCCGCGGGTATGCATTTTTTCTGACTATTTAGCTGTGCAACCCGTGCGTGTTTATGTTTTTATGTTCATATTTTTATGATCTAATTCTATGTTTTAAAATAAAAACTATTTCACAATTTTTTTTGTGTATTTTAACTTTAAAAAGTAGATTTAATTTGTAAATTTAAAATGCTTAGCAAAAAAAAAACAACTCAATTTTTGAACAAAATTTGATAAAATAACTATGCAGCCTGATGGATAAAAGGTGAAAAAACGATTGACACTTAATATTACCATGTTTTTAATAACTCGCTTTCTTTAATGTCTATCCGGGTGGAATTTTATAATTGATTTGAAACTGTGTGACTTTCCGAGGAGCTAGAGACTTGAAATTCGGACTATAGCTCGGAAGTGGATGATAATGCATGAAAATGTGAAAAAAGGAGGAATTTTATAATATTTAATCCGTAAAAAAACATGATACATTAAAAAGTTTTGTAATTCGAACTTTTTCTTCTTTACACACTTTTATTTGTTTGACCTGTTCAAAAGAGACGGAATCTAATATAACGATCCGACTCCTCGTAAACGGAGAGAATAAATACACTTCATACCCGTTAATTAATATCCATTGAAGAGCAAAACTAATTCAACAGTCAACGTAATTCCAGCTTCAAATATCAAACTCAAGGATAAATTCAACAATGAATAAATGATAGTTTAAAAAACTAAAAAACACGCTTTTATTGTATTTCGAACTAAAAAATGAAAAATAAATTATATTTTGAAAAAAAAGTGAAAAAAATAATTCTTAATAAAGAATAAAATGATTAACGAGAGAGAGAGAGAAAATGAATGTCTTTGGGGTAAAAGTGTGGGGTGTTCAAAAAATTGTATCAATTGTTATAGTTTCTAACTTCTATTCTGAAAAGCTGAATTAGTGTAAAAATGTAGTACAAAGCACCCAACGTTTTTACCACAATGACATTCACACATTTTCTCACTCTCTCGTTAATTATTTTATTCTTTATTAAGAATTATTTTTTTTACTTTTTAGTTCGATTCTGTATAAAAGCGTGTTTTTTAGTTTTTTTTCAAACTATAATTAAAATGACTATTACGTGTGTGTAATGGCATATCTATATTAATTTTGATAAACATAATTGCATACAGCTTAGGTATTTCAATCATCAAATGAGTATTGCTTTCATAGTAGAATTACTTATACTATATGGTTGGCTCTAGAACTTGATGTGCAATTATACTTTATACGTAAATATCACACCAAATACAGAAGATATATAAAAAATATTTAAAGATTTGGATAAGCTTAAAAATTTTGTTTTTGGTTTGATACAGATTTGGATAAGAAAAAATCTTGCTATGCATATTTTATTCATAAAGCATATTTTAAGTTATTTTACTCAAGTAATTTTTCTCCTTTTTCTTAAATTCAGCTAAATATGGTAAAATGTAATTTTTTTTTTGCATGCTTCAATGTGTGTGTGTGAACCGTGTTTTTTTTTTTTTTTTTTTTTTTTACATTTAAAATGGAAAATAATAAATACTTCTTTTTCTATACAAATGCATTTCATAAGTATTTGTAATATTCATCGAAAATAGAAGAAAGAAAATGTATATTTTTTTAATGAACTTATATAAATAATTAAGAATAAACTGATTTGGTAATTGTTTACAAAAGTGCTTGAAGATCACTTCTGTTTTAGGCGATATGATCTTCACAATTATTTTAATTTTTAATATTTGTTTTTAATTGTATTTTCTAAAGGTTAATATTTAATAATAATTCCATACAAAATTTTTTAAATTTTGTTGCAAAATGTTTGTAAAATTTAAATTTTTTGAACTTTTAAAAACATTCTTTAAATTCCTAAAACTTTTTTAAATGTCTTTTCTTTCAAAATTTTTTTTGCAAGTACCTTATTATATACTACATAAAACTATGAATGGGTATTTTTCGGCTGCTGCTCTTTAATTTTTTAATTCCATGCACAGTTTTAAAAAAACATACATTTCAGAACATGCGTAAAAAATTTGAAACTCATACCTCTATTATCAAAGAGCCTTAGGGTTTTGAATAATAGTATATGTACAAAAATTCAACATGGAGATATATGAGTTTGAAGTTTTTATTCCATGAATAGCATGATATAATATTCATCGAATAGTCTGAAACTTTTATGAAATGTTAATTAGCTTATTTAAAACTACTTATACCATAAAAGATTCCACAAATGTAGAACAATTAAACAGTTTACTGCCATAATGAATATATAAAAGAAAACGAATGAAAGATCAATATTTTAAAAAACTCTTTATCTTAATAATTATAAAGAAATAAATACACACATTCAGAGCTATTTCCATGCTCAGAGCTAATGCACAGCATGTACAAAAGATGTGTTTATGCCTTTATTTTTTATTTCCATGATTTTAAGAGCATTTGCATGTTAAACATTGTACACGAATGAAAGCAAGTAGCAATTTATTGGTAAAATATATCAAAATCTAAAAACTGCATGTGTGCATTTGTTTAAATAAATATCTTAAAATATTTTAATAATAAAAGTGTTGAATTTCACACACATTGTATATATATCACCAAAAACAAATATATAAAAATGGGAGAGTTTTTCTATTCTTTCGAATTAGATTTTTGATTATAAGATTTAGTATTTGTGCCTTGGAAGAGTCCAATTTGAAGTTTTAATTTCATTCATAATAATATCATAAAAAACACGCACAACTTTTAAATCTTGACCAAATCCATTTGATGACTCCCCCCCCCCCCCAATAACAATTCACAAACTAGAATTTTTGCATGAATGGACTAAATTCATGACGATCACATGATAAAGCAATCACATGTTCTGCATTGATTACAAACTGATATACTAGTAGCTAGCTCTACTTGTAAAGTTTAGATAACATTTAAAACTGGATGACTGGTTAAAGATGCTTATGTGTTAAAATTCTTCAAATAATTAAAAAAAAAACCTTACATCATACGTGTACTTTCAAATTAACCTAAATTTGTTTAACTATGTGTATTATCGTTTACAAAAATGTACTTTTTAAAAGAAAGCTGCAAAAATTCTTAAGTTGGAAAAAGTGAAGCACATGAACTAATTGGCTGGAAACGCGCGATTACATTGATGATGTAACTGTCATCACATGAATTTATGAACTAATTTTTGGAAACACGTGGTTGCACGTTATCATGCGACTATGACGTCACATGAATTTGGCCCATTGCACAATTTTTTCTTGAAATGATTTGTTACTGCATATATAATGTCAGTCTCATTTAAAGTCTGTAGAAAAATTATTAATTCATCTTTTATCATTCTATTTTCAAGCAGATAATCTGAAATGGGGACGTGGTAGTTTCTATCCAGCATGAAATATTGCTCCATAACTTGATAAAAAATGCAGGCGAAGCTTTGAAATTTTCCATGCATGTTTATAAATATTCGAGGTATCAACTAAGCCAATAAATAAATTTCGATAATTTGAAGATTTTTAGGGTACCATATCACATTAATTCATCTATAATTCAGTAAACTATTTTGGGACACGTCTTGGAATCTTATTGAATACCGACGCTGAATGTCCATTCTATATCGAAGATGTTGAATGTAACCTTATTTTGAGGGGCCTTGATGGAAGAGTGTGTCGTGATAGGATGTGGCTAGTGGAGCTGCTTTGGAGGCAACCGAATTTGGCAGGAAAAAGTCCTGCTGTGAGAGGAATAGCCTGGATGCCATTGGCTGAGCATTCCCTGCGAGTAGGCATACGATTGGCTGCACTGATACGTTGGAACATGAAAAATGGGTAGCATTCTAGTAAAAAGCTATCCTGCTGTACCCTGTCAGTCGTTGCTGTGGCTTAGTCTTTTTAAAGGGAAAGCACATGTTTTCAGTATGTTTAAATTTTTGCATCGGTTGTATGATTTTTTTTAAATAAAAGATGTATAAAAATATATACGCAAAACTTTTCTTAACTTTCCATTTGCAATTTGTTAACCAAATCCTTGAAGTTATTACGACTTATAATTTATTTACATTGTTTTCATAGTGTAGACCTCAAGTTTAAAGATACATTTTAAATAGCTCTACTCATGATTCCCTGAGGGCATTGGGTTAGTTTTACAGTGCTTATGAATATTTCTATTAAATCTGAGGTGCGTTCACAAACGCACATTTTTCCAAACAATGTCATTTGGAAACATGAATTGTATTGTCTGACGTTTTGTAGAAAATGTTTTGATTCCGCAGTATATCTGACAAGCGAGGTTTTTAATGGCAGCTGATGGTTCTCCAGGTTGAGGCAATTTAATTTTTTCAGTGGTACAAAGCATTCCTTTTGTTTTCCCCTTAAATTTTAGAGCATTGCAATAAGGATACACTTCAGTCATTGTTCTGATGAGAACATGCTAGCTAAATATAATCTACTCGGTTGTACCGGATTCAAGGTGACTGTGTGGTTGCTCACAACAAAGTCATGTTTGACATCTTTCAGCCATTTGCGACCTATTGTGTTCCTTTTGTTAAGAACAGAGCAGATCTGATGTTGCAAAACACGGATGCTGTGCTCTTAATTGTGCATCCTCAAGACTTGCTGCATATTGCTCTGCTGCGCCCTCAGCATGTGTTTGTACCATTATTTGCCTGCTGTTCTCGTTTGCTGATGCTCGTTCTTCCTCAGTTTGTTGTGCAATTGCACTCGTTGCACTACTTTTGCCCCTTGCTAGTATGACGCCCTAAGTTTGATTTCCTGGAAGGCATTATTTTTATGTAATGAAGCCAATTGCCTGTACTTAAAAAGAAAAAGAACGTGGAAAGCCACGCGCTAGAAGTGAAACTTGTTTGGCAACGTTGGCCGTAAATGCAGGAATAGATTTAATTATATTAAACTGCTGAGATAATTTTAATCAAATAAAATTCGCACTTCATTTATTGTATGAAAATATTTTCATTCAATTTTCTGCATCATCATTTTCCAAGAAAGACACAATAGGAGTGTGGTAACTAAAGTAGGATATAAAAATCCTCGATTGTAATCAATCAAGAAAATGTGAGAAAACTGCATCAATCGTGGTTCCGTATATTGTTTTTCTTTCTTTAGAATCAGTATTCATTGTCAAATTCAGTGTCCGTTTCAAGAATTCAATGAGTGGCTTTGCTTCTTCTGAAGCAAAACTAACATTAAAATCTTCAGTTAAGATAATCAGCTTTTAATCATCATCGGATCCAATGGTTGCAGCAGCCTCTGATGTGTACAGCACTAAAATTTTATGGATAAAGATGATAAAAGCTGCGACAGAACTACCTGGTGATATATAGACTTTCGCCAGGAATTGCTACAAGTTTTGCTTTTTTTTTTCTTTCACAAAACCCTTTTCCTCTTTTAGCATTTGTTCTAGGCCAGTGATTCCCAAAGTGGTCTAAATAGACCCCCAGGGGTCCACGTCAGCAAAAAAATAATTTCGGGGTCCATGAGGTGTAAATGGGGGTCTATGATAGTGGCAGTTATTATATAAACTAGATGTGACTTTAAATTTAAAAGAAAACTTAATTAAATGGAAACCAAATGTAACCTATTTAACAGATATATTTACTAAATTTAATAGGGTTAATTTCCACCTACAAGGGGACAGCATAAATTTTATTAAAACAAGAACCATTTCAGCTTTTATTTCTGGAGTTAAGCTAATGAAGTATAATACCGGAGGTCTCGAATTTTCTTAGAATGTCACAATCTGTCAGGGCGTTTTAACCTACGTTCAACATTTAAATGCCTTTAATTCAGATTTTGAAATCAGGTTTGAGAATGCTTTGACTATGGTAATACTACAGTAGGCAATGAATTCATATGGTCACAGTGAGTGAGTGAATATTTACGTCACACTCTTCAGCTACACGAGGGCTTTTGGCGACGGTCTGCGTAATTTTGAACCGTGGTCAAGTGACGCGGACGACACCTGAGCTGGCACCCCTCTCTCCTAACTACCACACCATACCAACAGGAGGAAGTTTAAGCTTCCGACAGATTTAACGTGCATCGCACCCCTACACGGCGGTCTTCAGTGGTACTGGGATCTAACTCATGACACTCTAGCCAGGATCCGATGCCTAGACCACTTGGCTACCGCGACCACTTCATATGGTCACATTGAAAATAAATGCCCCATTACAATAGGAATTGATCTTAATAAGCGCTAACGAAGATCTTAAAGTTTGAAAACGGATATCAGCAATTTTGGCTTTGAAAAGTCAAACCTATAATTTGTCCCGAATTATAAAATATCGTGAGAACGTTTTTCCTACTGAAAAGCAGCGCGGTTGCCAATCTCCAAAACAAAAAACGAAGAACTTAACATTACTAACAGAAGAGGTTTAAGGTTAAAACTGACAATATCAAAACCAAATGTTGAAAATTTATTATTGTAGTACCAGACTCATCCCTCCCTTTAAAATCATTTATTTATTTATTTTATTTAACATTTATTTTATGATTAATGAATTTTTATTTTATTTAACATGCGCTTTTTAAATTTTAATCACTATACTTCATTACAGTTAGAAATTTAATTCATTTAAAGTAGTAGTATCAGCTGTCAAAAAGACATTTATGTCGATAAATTTGCAAAAATTCAATATTAATTAAGCAGAGGGTCTACCCCAAATCGAAAAACATGGAAAGGGGTCTATGACACAAAAAATTTTGGGAACCTCTGTTCTAGGCTATCTGACCAGAATTTATTTTGATTCAATGGAAATAAAAGTTAATAATATAAACTTAATGCATCACTAACAGAAGTCACTGTGTTTGCTTACAAGACGCTATCCGTAGCGATTCCGGCACGAACGTTAGTGACATATACACAATATCCCAGACACTCCCGTGACGGGAAGAGCCATATTATGGTAATATTATGGGTGCGTTTATTCGTTGAAAACGGCACGTTTTTTATTGCATAAAAACTACGAAAATACACCACGTGAGTTCGTTACGAGAATAGCAAGGGTACCCACTTAATGTCACCAATACCTAAGCGCCTTTCGTCCATAGCAGCAAGATATACTTTTGATGCACAATTCCCCCTTAGCAATCGTCCAACTTTTTCACGAATATGACTCATGCCACGTGGTGTACACCCCCCCCCACACCACCACAAATTATTTTAACAAAATTATTTTAAACTATTTTCACTTTAATTTTTATGTATGTGCATGCAGGCATGCACATATATAAATATATAGTTATATATATTTTATATTTCATCTGTGCATTTTTAAAAATATTTTAACAAACGTGTGGCGCAGTTTAACCAAAATTGGCTCTTGCGCCATTAAACACTACAATCACTCACGTGGTGTACCCCCCTCTCTTTTCCTCCCGTTCGCTATCTCCAAAGCAAGGCGACGTTTCGGGGGAATTAGGGGAATCACTACTTCCGTTCGCTTTTTCACTGTTACGCAAAACTGGGTAAATTTCAGTTTCATAAAAAAGTTTCACTTCAAAAAAGTTACAAGAAAAACATATAAAATTTCAAAACATTTAAAATAAGTAAAAATCAGGAAGAAAAAGAAAGGGGGAAAAAATAAAAATGCTAATGAAATATTTAACTTCAAACGTTCATCAATTGACACAGCGCAATTCTAACGCAATGAGAGGCTGAAAATATTTTCAGTCGAATACGCAAGGGAAATTCAAATATATACACGGATTTCGCAGCAGAAATCTACGACAAAATTGATAATGATGGAAGATTTTTGCAATTCACGATTCGATTAGCATTAACAATTGTTATCAACAAATTTAAGGTCTATCTTAAAAACAGAGTGGCTTATATCTTGACACAGACTGCTTCTCACATGGACAATTATTTATTGTCTGGGTACTTAAATAAAAGCATCACCGCAACCAAATTGCCGCCATGTAAACACGTCATTTTCAATCCAAATCTGATTTCTTTTTTCTTAAAAAATGTTAGTATTTTTGTGGTGTAGAAATTACGGTGCGATACGCATGGCACCCATTTTGTCACGGCGATGCTAATACAAAAATATCGTTGTGTGTTGCACAGCATCAGTCACTAATCTGTGATCCGTGAGATATTTTGGATGCTCTGCAGAAAAATTGGGAAAATACTTACACTTTTATGAAGATTCAGTTTAAAAAAAGATAAAACAACATTATATGGAGTGTAGAGTTTCTTAACTCCTCATTCTTTTGGGCTTCCCATTGCGATCTGCGCATGCGTGAGACCTCCAGCGATTGCAAGTGGTTCTTGCTCGCGCAGGCAACTGGGATGCAATCTGCGCATGCGTTAGGTTTTAAAAAGTACAGCGGCCCAGTGCGTGCATTCCTTTTACACACTTCCCTGGCAGCGCACGCGTCCCTCCGAGAGCAGTCAACGAGGATAAGAATAAATGAAATTAGTAATACTTAAACATCGCCTCTTTTATTAAGCATACTGTCTCCCACAATGGTGACCTGTACAATTCACGAATAATTACCTTCGTTTGACTTGCTATTAATTAATTTTACCGGAAAAATGGCTGAAATCACCGCAGTTAAAATTCCTCCATACAACTTCAGCGATCCTCAACTCTGGTTTTCCACGTGCGAACGAACTTTTGCCCTCGGAGTACCGAAAGCGATTACAGACACGTGCACTAAGTTCAACTGTATTGTTTCAAACCTGCCACCAGAAGACGCCGCAATTGTAAGAGACTTAATAATCACTCCTGATGAAACGGATCCCTATGGCGCCATTAAAGCTCAACTGATCCAGCGAACTGGCGAGTCATCGCAACAAGAAATTCGGAAGCTGTTAACCGGCGAAGAACTTGGAGACAGGAAGCCTTCAGAACTCCTCAGGACAATGAATAGGCGTGCATCTTCGCACAACGTTCCGAAAGAGCTTTTGTTGGAACTTTTTCTTCAGCAGCTATCGACCTCAGTGGAAACTATCTTGGCATCCATCACGCCAATAACCGTCGAAAAAGCCGCAGAAGTCACCGACAGAATCCTCGAAGTGAGCACTCCCAATGTTTCACTTTCGACAAATGCCATCGCTTCATCCAGCGAAAACAGTATCCTCCAAGAGATTGAGAGACTGAACAGAAGAATCGACGATCTTACAATGAATGCATCAAAGGACTCCAGAGCGAAGAAATAATTCTCACTCGCGAAATCATTCCCAAAATGGATCATTTTCCCGTTCCAGGGAATCTGGGTTTTGTTGGCACTACAGGAAATTTCAAGAAAGGGCCAAGAGATGCAATTCACCCTGCAGCTATAAAAAAAACGAACCCAGCGAGGAGTAATTGCGACTAACTTCTCGCAGCCGCATATTTCACGTCGCCTTTTCATTAAAGACAAATCATCCAACATCGCTTTTCTCATTGATACCGGATCTGACGTCAGTGTTCTCCCAGCTTCGATTTCTGAGAAAAGGAAAGGAAACAGTATTCAGCAACTATCAGCCGCTAATACATCTATCAACGTTTACGGTAAGAGACTTTTAACTCTCGATTTAAATCTGAGAAGAGTATTTAGATGGCCTTCTTAATAGCATCTGTGTCCGTGCCAATCATTGGAGCTGATTTTCTGTACCATTTTAATATTTCTCCTGATCTTCGCAATAGAAAATTAATAGATAATGCAACCAAACTGAATGCGATCTGTAAACTTGTCTCACCTGAAATTCATTCCATTAAACTCGTTTCTGGTGAGAGCATTTTTCATGATGTTTTGAGGGAATTTCCAGAAATTGTTCAACCTCCTTCTTTCTCACAAGAGGTAAAGCATAATGTTAAGCATTTTATAGAGACATCTGGTCCACCTGTTTTCGCTAAGGCAAGAAGACGTTTAGCTCCTGGTCGCTTAAAAATTGCCAAATCTGAATTCCAACACATGTTAAATTTAGGCCATATTAGACCATCTAAAAGTAATTACGCATCACCTCTTCACATAGTATCTAAAAAAGATTCTAATGATTGGAGACCAGTGGGTGATTATCGTGCATTAAACGCCCAAACTAAAAAAGATAAATATTCTATTCCAAACATTTTAGATTTCACTTCAGAGCTACATGGCAAAAATATTTTTTCACATATAGATTTAGTTAAAGTTTATCACCAAATTCTCATAAATGAAGAGGATATACATAAAACTGCAATCATAACCCCATTCGGATTGTATGAGAGTACTCGAATGCAATTCGGCCTTTGTAATGCTACCTCTACTTTTCAACGCTTTATTGATGAGGTTTTAAGAGGATTAAATTTTGTTTATGCTTTTATTGATGACATTTTAGTTGCATCATCATCTGAAGCTGAGCATATTGAACATCTTCGGTTGCTTTTTCAACGGTTGGATCAATATGGACTCTCTATAAACCCTTCTAAATGTACTTTTGGTGTACCCACCTTAAATTTCCTTGGTTTTCAAGTTTGCAGTTCTGGAATTAAACCTTTAGAGTATAGAGTGGAAGCAATCTTAAAATTTCATCAACCAACCACCATCACTCAATTGCGTCGTTTTCTTGGAATGCTGAATTACTACAGACGTTTCATTAGACAGGCTGCCCATATCCTTGCTCCTTTAGTAAATTTTTTAAAAGGTATCAGGAATAAAAAGCGTCCAAAACGAAATGTCAAAATCAAGCCTGAAAAAGTGCTAGAATGGACGGATGAAACTACTACAGCTTTTGAATCCGCAAAGCAAACCCTAGCACATGCTACTCTGTTACATCACCCCATGCCAAATGCACCTCTTAGCATTTGGGTTGATGCCTCAGATTTTGCTGTCGGTGGTGCATTAGCTCAGTATCATGAGAATGTCTGGCAACGACTTGCTTTCTTATCCATTAAATTGTCTGCGTCCTAAAAGAACTGGTCTACATACGACAGAGAACTCCTGGCCATATACACAATGGTCAAAAGATTTCGTCACATGTTGGAAGGAAGAGAGTTTGTGATTTACACTGATCAGAAACCTCTCATTTATGCTTTTCAACAGAAAGCTGACAAATGTAGTCCACGTCAACTTAGACACCTGGATTTTATCTCCCAGTTCTCTACAAACATACAACATGTTCCTGGAACTCAGAATTTGGTAGCAGATGCATTATCTTGGATAGAAATTGATTCCATTTCCAAAGCAAGTTGTCTGGATTACAAGGACATTGCCGCAGCCCAATTGGTAGGTGAAGAACTTAATCAACTCCTGGAACCCAACTCGACATCTTTAACACTTAAGCAACAATATTTTCCTCTGGAAGATATTACTCTTACTTGTGATGTTTCCACCAATGTTTCTCGACCTTACATTCCCAAGGATTACCGCAAAATTGTTTTCCAACACCTGCATGGTCTTTCACATCCTGGAATTGCTGCCTCTATCAAAATAATAACTCAACGTTTTGTGTGGCCAAACATTAAGCGCGATATTAAAGCATGGGTTACCTCTTGTCATCCTTGCCAAAGATCCAAGATCCATAGGCACACTAAAGCACCAAACGGTACCTTTGCTTTACCTGATGCCAGATTTTCCCAAATTCACATTGTTTTCATTGGTCCTTTTCCACCTTCTACTGGTCAAAGTTACTGCCTGACAGTAGTTGACCGCTTTACGAGATGGATGGAAGTGATCCCAACTGCTGATATGACTGCAGAAACCGTATGTAGAGCTTTGCTATCCGTTTGGATATCTCGTTTTGGTTGTCCTACTATTATAACAACATACCAAGGTACAAACTTCGAATCAAGCCTTTTCAGAGAGCTGAGTAATCTTCTTGGCACAAACAGAATACGTTGCTGTGCCTATCATCCAAAAGCCGACGGTCTTGTTGAAAGGCTGCACCGTCATCTCAAGATTGCCATCAAAGCTCACGAGAATTCGAAGTGGAGTGAAATTATTCCAATTGTACTACTCGGCATGCGTTCTGCTGTAAAAAAGGATATCAACGCCACTTGTGCAGAACGGGTCTATGGAACTACTCTAAGATTGCCATCTGATCTTTTCACCACAGACAAGATTACCACCACCTGCAAGCAAACTTATGTCTCATTTTTACGGGAGAAAATGAGAGCACTACAACCAATACCAACATCTGCACATTCGAATGCTCTATGTTTGTGCCAACTAATTTAAAGAGCTGTTCACATGTTTTTCTGAGAATTGATAATGTACAGCCACCACTATCGCAAAATTATACAGGACCTCATGAAGTAATCCATCGAACAGACAAAGTGTTCACCATCTTCATAAATGGAAAAAAGAAGGCAGTTTCAATTGATCGGCTAAAACCAGCTTATGTCTGGAATGACACCGAAGATATTCCTCTTACTGGAATATCAAAACAACAAGCTAGTGAAACTGATCAACATCCAAAAGACAAAACTATGTCTCACGTAAATAAAACTGAATCTCAATCAAATGAGAAAACTGTTAAACAAACTAGAAGTGGAAGACATGTCAGATTTCCCAAAGATCTGGAACACTATATAACGTAGTATATATGTATGTATTTTTATTTTGTTTACGTTAAATTGACTTTAACATAAATTTCAAACACTTAAAAGATATTTATGTATTTCAAATTACATATATTAACTGGTGAATTATGTATTTTCAATAATTTTACTACTTTTTTTTTCAATTGTTTATTTCTGTGTTTACAAATCTAATGCTATATGATCATCTCAGATTACTACAATTAATGACATGATTTAATGTTACAAATTACGTTTGATAAATGATATATCAGTAATAATATGTGTCTAATTAATTTTCTTTTTCCTTTCAAACTTTAAAAAGAAAATGCATGAAATCACATTATGCATCAAATAATGTGTTTCAAAAAACAAAAAAAAAAAAAAAAAATCAACATTGTACATCTTAGAATTAATTATTTTATTGTGGTTGTTAAAATAGCAAATTTTGTATTCAAAACTAGTGTTATAGGTATGTAGGTACACAAATTGTTTTACTTCTTAATTATTTTATTACTCGATACTACTAATACTTCTTTATTAACAATTTTATGCCTTATATGTAAGTGTGCGAGAAGTTAACTCTTGAAAATTCAGGTTATTTTCAACTTGTTTAAAATACTTGTATGTATTTATTTTGTTATGTATATATTTTGTGTAAGTAAGTGTTGACAACAATATAGAAATTGCCTGTGTTCAACCAGTATTTGTAAATATCTATCAATTTCTATGAGCCTATTAATAGTACATTTTGATTGCTTAAATTTAAATAATGAACTGTCGAGTTATTAATCCTGATCTTAGTAATATTCTCAATTGTTTGTTTACATTAGGATTACCTTTCGACTCTTTACTTTTGCAATCCAAATAATGTATCCTGCTACTGAATTAATGTAATATTTCAATTGTTGTTGTAAAATTGAATCTAAAGTACATTTTTCCTTTAATGTGCATAGTTGAGTAATTCTACATTGTAAATAATATGCAATGTATACCTTGATTTAATATGTATATTACTGTTGAAGCTTTCATAATGCTATTTTCATTCACAGAAGTATGTCATTTCATATATAGAACAATTTCTAAATGTACATATTTGTAAAATCTTATGAAGCGTTTTGTGCAAACCATTGTTTTTTATTGTATTGTGTAGAACATAAGTCCATTCATATTTCTTTTAACATTCCAGTACAACATGCATTCCTTTCATGTAGATTTTTTTAACCCTTACTAGTTTTATTTTCACCATTTCCATGTATTTAATGTTTATATTTTGTTGTCTTATGTAACATTTGTTGTATTTGTGTTCTGTAATTATTTATCGTTCGCCTGCTCTCTGGGGGATACTCTGTAGAGTTTCTTAAACTTCTCATTCTTTTGGGCTTCCATTGCGATCTGCGCACGCGCGAGACCTCCAGCGATTGCAAGTGGTGCTTGCTGTAAGCCTAATCTGCCTAAGAAAGTTATAACATAAACTTAAACCTTAAAAAGCAATCAAAATAAAATAAGGTTCAATATTTTGATGACTCAAAATGTATAATCTGAAAATCTTAATTTTGCCATTTGTATTTTAATATACATCAAATGAAAGGTTCTTAAGTATTATCACAACCTATTAGCGACACTGTATAAAATGAAGCACATGATTACCAATTCAGTGCGTACAACACATGCGAAAATGGGATTGGCAACTTGCAGAGTTGTTTTGAACGTCGCGATTGTTGCGATAATATGTAAGTATCAAATGAAATTAAAAAAAATTTCTAAAACAGAGATCTTTGCATTAGAGATCTTTTAAAGCAACTCATTTTTTCAAGTATTTTTTTGCATTTATCGAATTAGTCATAATAAACAAAACAAAATTGAGAACATATAACTAAAATACTTCTTTTTAAAGACTGAGTAATATTACTTCCATAACTAACCCCCGAAGTCATTTTGAAATATACAACAATTTGAAGATATTTATCTTCCTAGATCTAAATCAAAATTGTAATAATTTTTTTTAAAAAAAAGTTTGCTGACCCAGGAATTAACATTTTTGCACCACTGCTTCTGAAAATAATTAGATTGTTACAGTAGTAATTTGAGAGCTTTAATGCATAGAATATTACACTATAATTAACTTCTTTGAATCTCTCTATATAAAAAAAAGTTTTTTGTGATGCGTAATAAATTTGCTTATACATAAGGTATGTTAATAAAAGCAAACTACTCTTTATAACAGAATGAAGCAGAAACAGTTTGGATGAACAGGCCCTTAATACATATAAATTTCAGTTTTACAATTCGAGCACTGAGTATACGATAGGGGTTGGTCTGCCTTTGAACGGACCAGTGGTATCCCCACCTGAATTAAAGAATGAAAAGAGTAATTAAAAAATTAAGCAGAGCAAGTGGTAAATGACAAACGATACAAACCTGCTTGATGGTTTTCTTTCTTAACAACAGATTTCTTTTATGCTAAGGGTCTCATTTATAATTCCTTAGAAAAATTAGTCATTTGAAACAAGAAAATAACAACAAAAACTCGACAAAAGTTCTTTCATTCATAAAATAATCTATTAATTTCCATAAAGTATAAACACATTTTTAGCCATTAGAAATTTGAATTTTTTTTGTTACAGATTTTTTTCTAGCTTATATTTAGCTCCACAAATACAATAACCAAAAATGCAAAATAATTAAGACAAGAACAATTAGGAAATATCAAAAAGCCAGTTTTTCTTGCAATTATATAATTAAAAATGATTATAATAAGAAATTTATGTCTAAATTAGACGTTCTGCTTTGTGGAATAAATAATGAATAAAAAAATCACGATAAAATTTTTCTCACATTAAAAAAAGCACGAAAAAAAAATGTTTTCAAATTCGCGATACCGGTTTTGAATGTTTCCGCGCAACGATGATTTGTTAGGATAAATATAATATTTTATAAAAAAAAAAGAGAGAAAAAAGACCAATTTATAAATTTCTAAACTAAATACAGGA
>BMAO01008088.1:0-16478 GCA_019973975.1 Trichonephila clavata
GCGCAATTTGGCAACTATGGCAGATTGCATTATTTCAAGTCAGATTATATGATGACCTTCCTCTATGTTTGGGTATAGGCCTACCCCATCATACAGCCACATTACTCATTTTATCAAAAGGTTACAGTACATCGAGACAATTTGTGCCTAGGTATGCGAGTTTGTGAGTACTTTATATGTACTTGTTTCGGGTTAATGTTATTGCCAGTATTTGACTACTTATGCTTCGTACTGTCTGATTTTAAGGGTCATAAGTGAGGCCTATTTTTGCATAGAGCAGTAAGCCCTCACGAAAATTTAATACGTCCTTGGACCTTTAATACAACCGTGACAATATTACGGTAAAGTCCTTGGAAAGAATATCTATCCACATAGCTTTTGTAGTCCAAGAGTGTAACTTAAGGATAGGAATTGAAACCCCCCTGGAAGTTTGATTGAGCATTCTTTCTTTCAAAATCCACATAAAATAGCACAAAAGGCCCGCATACTTTTGTCTATATTTTACAAAAAATGTTCCTATAATTCTGCTTCCTTTCCTGAATCTCAGGTAGAGAATGGTCATTTATCCTTGTTCCAATTTTGCTCCTGTTACCATTCAATTGAGAATAGGGTTTTTTTTATTTTTTTATCCCTTTTTTTTTGTAACTATTTACTTCCCAACACATATCATTTTCCTTAAGTTTACTGCTACCTTTTCCCTTGTCTATTTCTATATATTCCAGCAATTGGTGATTGTATATTGAGTTCAAATTCATTCCTTTGAGTGAGCATAAGGTACTTCCTTGTTTTGAATATCACTCAGGTTTGAACTATCTAAGCTCTAAAATTTAAATATTTTTTTGAAAAATATTTAAAATACTTTTAATAATTAATATATAATAATGTTTAATGTAATTAATATTTAAAATACTGTTTTATTGCTTTGTGTGCTATAAAGCTATGTACACTTTTATAATTGTACTGAATCCCAAAAGTGTTTTACTATTAATAAGTTCAAGCTGAGAATTTTAACAGGCACTGATGGAAAACTGCTTTGAAACATTGAAATCTCGGGTTTCGTTTATTCTGTAGTCGTGGATACTAAATTACTGCATACTTAAAATACAGCATACGATTTTAAAAAGGGTGGGCGGGAGACAATAAGAACGCAATGTAAAAATATGTATTTGCTGTAAATAATTAGTCAATTAATAAATAAAGAAAAAATAGGAATTGTATCGGTGAATTACTCTCCTCTGCTTTAAAATACTACTTCCACCAGATAATAAAAATTGATACACAAATATATATATATATATACCAATATTTAGATCATTGTCAGAAAACCCACCATGTAGAGGAAGCCTTTGCATGTTTAATCTGTAGAAGCTCAAGCATCCTCTTATTGGTGTGGTAGTTAAGACATGAATTCCAGCTCAGATCTCCTCCTCGTTCGATCATGGTTCAAAATTACGAGGTCCGTTGCCAATAGCCTTCATGCAGCTTTATATTTTGATACCGATATAATTCTCCCTCTCTAACAATGTAAACATTTTATAATTTCAAAAAGTCACAAAAACAAAATTACAATAACTTTATTAAAAATTGCATCAATTAAAAGTACCTAATTAATTTTATTAATAGTTATCTGTTTAAGGCAGTGCTTCTCAAAGTTTCAATTTTCGCGATCCAATATTCAATAACAATTTTCCTCGCGGCCCTCTCATACAACAACAATGTATTGAATTCAATAATACTATACTTTGACGCTACTGCAATGATGCGACTTTACCCTCTTAAGCGTTCCCGGGGTATATAAACGTCACGCTAAGGCCAATACGTTTTTTTCCCGGACGCATATTTACGTCTTTCTGAAGTACGATCTTTTCTGCGCACTGCTATCCATAAAATTATTTCGAAGGCTTTGGAATGCAACAAAGGACCTTGGTAATGGATTTCGGAGAATTTACTTATTTAAGATTATGCTTCTTTATTTCTCCCCCGCCCTTCAATACATCACATACGCGTGCCTAAGAGAAAAATGGTTGGCATTGGGAAGCGAATCATGTAACTTTTTAGTCGTCGGTTAAGGAATTAATTATAAACCGTACAAATCAGCAATATAAGTGTTAATTTTTGTTTTAATTATATATATGAGAAGCCTATGGGGCCACTGGTAATTAATAAACTTGTTCTTAATTTAGTTTTTTTAAATTAATTATAAAATGCATTGTCTAGCACTGATACATTTATAAGTGTAATATATCATTGTAAATGTGTATTTTATTTTTTATTATGTCAGAATGTAATTTTTTTTGTTTAGCTTCAGTAAATTAAAAGTTTTTTTTAATAGTAATTTGTTTTCGACTTTTCAATATGCTCGTGCCCCCCTCGTAGAGTTGTCATGCCCCCCAAGGAGACACGCCCCACAGTTTGAGATACGCTGGTTTAAGGGAATCACATTGGTCGATAGGTAGATAACTATTCTAAATAAACATATATTAAATATTCAAATTTTCAAGTATTATCTACTTTTAATTGTTTTCATAAATTTAATTAAATTACATTCATAACATAAGTTTAATAATTCTTTTTCTTTTTCTCTTCTTTTGCCCCTTCAATACTTTTATTTGTTTTCCTCATGTTTACAATGTAGCTTAGAACTTAGCGAAGAAATCCTGTTTCTTTTTTTTTAAATGCTGACGTAGAATTTTTTTTTTTTTAATTCTGAATAAGTTCTGATAATTTTTTAAAAGTTAATAACTAACAGCATAACTAAGTTATTTTATAAAATTTGCATATCAACCAGGCATACAATATAAATTAACAGCCGCCCATCCGGTACAGTGGTCAGTGAAGCTGACTGCGGTGCCGTAGGGACTGGGTTCGAATCCCGGAGAAGGCATGGATGTTTGCGTTGTAATCCTTTCTCTTCTGTCTGTGTTGTATGCCCCCCATGTTATACATTGCGTGGTGCACGGGGTTTATAAATGTTAAACAAAAAAAATACATAAATTAACAAATAGCTCTTTTAAGAAATTGTTTCTTAAAGATTATATTCATTATACACATAGTAATATAAATTATAATACATATACAGATCTATATATATTGATAATAAAATAATTTGTGGAAGCGAAAAATTAACGAGTATATCTTCCTTTTCAGTCAACATAGTTATTTTTAATCTAAGAATAGATTAAATGAGCTTGATGTTTTTTAATTTTTTTTTTGTATTTACCTGAAAGAGAGTCTGCTTTGTGTATTAAAATTCTAATGTTTTATGAAATTATTAAAAAATAGTTTGTTAGTGTAAATAAAACAATCAAAGAGAGATAAATCTATTTTTGGAAAAAAAATACTATTTATAGAACTTTATTAATCTCATTAGAAAGCAAACTCTCATTTTTTTACAAATTTTATTCAAATATTTAAGGTTTATTGTTGTTCATATGTAAATATGGGGAATGTGTAGTTATTTTTCATCCTAATAAAAATACTTCCGTTTCAGAACATTAAACATTTATTTCATACGTTTTAATGAGTAAATATTTGTAATCCTTAGTAATGCTATTAACAACAAGCAGAATAAAACAATCCAGTGTAATTAAATGTTTTCTATTTAAAAGGTTCTTCTCTCCTTATGATAAAATAAATGAAAAATTCTAAGAAATTCTGATGTGGGATCAAAAGTAATGAACATATTTAAAAATAAACATACAACATTGAAATCCATGGATTATAAATAAATTATATACATTTTTTAAAATTTAATTTAGGTTATGTATACAAATTTTATTTGTATTTCAGCTCTCATTAGACGAAGAGTTTCTAATGATCTTTTCATGAGATGTAAAATGACGCATCTTATGCAAAAATGTGTATGTTCTAAATAAAGTATTTACCAAAATTATTGTTGGATCGGAAATATTTGTGAAATATTGTTAGGGTCACATACACACACATATGTAATAGTTATTCTTCACGACTAATTCACACTGTTTTTTCTTTTTAGCTCCTTACATCCTTCTAAGGATCAAATATTAAAATTTAAATATTAGTATACAGCCATTTAAGTCTCCTTATTTTCTCCAGTCGTATTTTTTAAAAATTTAATATTTCCTAATTATTTATTCATTCTCATGCGAGTTTACGTCCTACATAACATTGATTTACTTTCCTTATTTTGAATACAATTACTGTGCTCTTTTCGTCTGTTTAGTGTAATTATAAGTAGAAATTATATTTACTTCAAGAGCATAAGTGTTTTTTTTTAAATTACACTATTTTTATGCTAATAGTCGCCAATTCAATTGTTCATGGGCTAATATGGAAGAAACAAATGCAGGCAATTGACCGACGATTTAGTACGTAAATACCGAAAACTAAATTGTACCAGGTGACCCCAAAGTCAGTAACTTTAGAAAATTCAAAAATTATAGAATATTTTTATATCATACGCCCATCTTTGGTATCTCTACCATTAGTCGACGAGAAGTCCATTAAAATGATGACGAAGCATAAAAAGAATTAAATTTTGAGAGCTGTCTACAAAAAAACTTTAAAACAATAGGACAGTGACTGAGGTGGTCACCATCCATTTCAGCCTGGAGGCACAGAGGGCAACAAGACGAATTATTTGTTACAATACCTCTACAAATAATCATGTCCATTAAGTAAGCGAAAGCAAGCAATTCCAAAAGATCGAGGCAGTGAACTGAGAATTCAACTACTTTTTTAGCAAGATATTCCACTTTTTAACTGCAGCTGCATCGCTATAAAGGGATGCCGTATTAATTTGCATTTTAATGTAAATGATTCTTTTGATGTTACGCAGAGGCAAAGGAGAGTCAGGTTGGGGCATGAGAGATCCCGTTTTAGCAAGCCTATCTGCTTTCTCATTTGCACAAATGTTAAAATGGCTGGGGATCAACTTGAGGGCAATACTTTTTTTAGACCTTACAAGTTCATTTAACTTCATTTGACTGGAGTGAAATATTGTATTTTATTATATCTTGAGTTTATTAGAGACAAAATGGCAGCTTGAGAATTGATAAAAGACCTAATATTGCGTTCAGAACATCTTTCTAATTTATCAATCGTAAATGATATACTACAGCTATCTCACCATCAAAATTGTCGCAATACTTTCCAACAGGATAACTAGTACTGAAAGGACTTCAATAGGCTCCGTCACTAGCATTTTTAACCGCATCTTCTGCCTGAACCATCAGTGTATACATACATGGAACCATTTCCCAAGACATGGTGTAATTCAGGGAAACAGGTAAAAATTAACACGCATACTTGAAATAACATGGGATTTTATTAAAACCAAAAAAAAAAGCAAAAATTGGCCAAAAAACGGTGCTTTATATAACAGAAGCAAAAGTTAGCATAACAATTGATTTTAAGCCAAAAACGATGTTTTTTATAATAAATGTTCAACATGTCGGCAGTCATTCATCAACAATATCTGTAGTTGAGAGACAATATTGAGAACATCACTGTTCAGCCTATCTGTAGGTACCCTGAGAAAATGCATTGGACTTTAACTTTTAGCATACCTAATGAGGTTGGGCAATTGCAGTAGACTCCAGATAACTTCAAGTAACTCCACAACCAATAGTTACACTGACTGAGATCTGGAGGTAGGAAGGTCAGGCACCATGGAACTGCTGGATTCGCATGCGATCCTTACCAAATTGTGTGCTAAGCAGATCTTTCACACCCTTCTAATTGCGATAAGATCGTAACTGATCTCCATTCTGATAGTAGATCTTTTGTACCACTGCCCATTTTGGTAAAGTGAATACGCGAGTACCTTTTTACTCTCTGACTACATTTCATTTTATACATGATTTTGATGCGGCATCACTGACATTTTACAGTCGAGTGTCATCTGTGAGCTATATTTTGCAATTCATTTCGATTCGAATATTCCATGAATTATTGAACTTTCAAATCTGATGAGAATTAAAATGAAATCAATCCACGTTCATTTACGCAGTGAGACTCAAGAATCATTAAATCAAAATCTGGAAAAATCTATTAAACATGAAATATTTAACATTACAATAAACTGTAAATGTCCAAACCTAAGCATATTAATCCAACATTCAATCGAGCTAACATTTTAGAAGCAGTTATATAATGATAATAATTCCTCAGTCTCTTGAATATGTAGATCACATGCATTTTTATAGTAAGGGAATAGCTGATGACTTAGAAGAAAATAACTTTATACAAAACTTTATGTTAATTAGATGCGGCAAATTCGATAACGGCGTGATTAAATAGCATCACGATCTGTTTTTTCTTCTCTTAGTGAGAATTCAAAGTAAGATAAAAAATCCAGGTAAAAGCCGTTGAGGATTTATTCCATCAAGATGTTAACAGACTTTTAACTCACCTGCTATGTTACTGTGTAAACTAATTTTTTAAATGTAAATGACAATATAAGTTAATTAATCAAGTTATATCACACACACGTAAAAATAAAATATTTTAAGAATACATAAACAAATAAATTGAAGTGCATGAAGCAATGAAATATGTGTGTTAAAAAACCAAGGAAAATGGCTTCTTTACATCATTGAAGAAAAAAAAACTTTCGAAAGATATTGTAATATCTATTCACTTTTCATTCTCTTTCTTTTTTAATAAAATAAATCCGATATTGCTCAAATATTTTTTCTATCTCTTCGTAAAATTACATCCTGCCCATAAGTACCTTTTGAAGATTATGTTTTCATCTTTGTTAATCAGATTTTGAACAGAATTCTCAATGGGCTAAAGTTGTTTCACATATTTGAACATTTTTAACTCTAAGAAGATTATAAATGCCAACTTCTTCAATCAATATACATCATTGGTTTATAAACGTAAGATTGAATTGGATCGGATTGTATAAGCCTTGTTTTTTTGTAAATTCGCTTAACAATGTAAAAGTACTGCCCCTCCTGAATACCAATATTTTTTTTTAAAAAATATATTTAATCAGATGACTTATTGCGTGTATATCACAGATGTTTGAACCATTGTCAATCTATTATAGTAAACCACACCTACAACTAAATCTACGTGATTAGATAAATATTGTCACGTGATCAGATACTATAGGTATTGGCATATCATTATCGAATGAATTTACAGCTGCACTTTCTAACATTTCTAATCGATAATGAAATTCAGTTTGTGCATTATCATTATAAGTAATACTAAAATTAATGAAATACTTTTCATAGTTAAAATACTGTATTCTAATTCATACCTGTAATTAGTTTGTAGTTCTACACATAATTTAAGACGTTTGTGGTTATTGTTGGGTTTCAGATGAAATATAATAACTAGCTTTAAATTTGATATTATATATTACATGTATAAGACAAGAATTTTATTTAAATGTATTAAAAAATAATATTGCCTCAGTTTACATATTTTTAATTTCATTAAAATTAATCGTTTTAAATTTAATAATATTCAAAATTTCTTATTCATTCTCAACTTAACAATACAGTTTTTTACTAAATAATAATAATATTATATGCATATATATAAATATGTATGTATGTATTCAAAATTTCTCAACAAAAGAGAGATGAATAAACAGTAAACAAAACTGAAAAAAAAATGAAATTGCAAATTAACCAGACAAGAGATTTTGGAAAGGATATATGAAAAAATAAAAATTATATAGTTAAATACAAAAATATGGATGCTACAGTTTTATAAACATTGCTAGCATATATATACTCACTATTAATATTCGTAGGTAAGCAAACGTATGTATCTGTGTACCTATGTGCGTCTATCTTCTCACGAACAACACCACGCAGAAAATTGCCGAAGGTTCCAAAAGACGGGGAATAATCCGATGAAGCCGCTTTGACCATTTATATTCCGATATTGCAATTAGTTCAGCAGATATTAATTGAAAACCTTAAAACTCGTAATTGTTTTACGCCTGTGAGCTATTTATTACGACTAGCGTCGTTTCCTTTTCAGCGGAGTGAAGTTGAGACTTTTTCGACGTTTTTAAAACAGAGATCTAATTTTTCCTTTTAAAATCAGACAAAAAATAAAAACAGAATCGGAAAGATCTTTTATTTCGCCACGATACGGTATAATTTTTTTTACAAAATATTGTTATTTTCTATTTTTTACGATGTACCTAAAAATGAGTTAAAACTGTCGCATATTTTTGAAAACGGTTTATAAATCTTTGCGTAGGAATTTATTTTCATATTATTAAAATGATTTTCAACACAAAATAAGTTCATGCCATTCTCTTTTAGAAACAATCATTTAAAAAATAAAATGCAAAAAAGCTTTTTTTATAATATTTCAAAAAATACTCAAAATTTTTAAAACATTTAATAACTTTGTCATTTATTTATTAAGATAATCGCAAGAAACTTTTTTTCCCATGTGTAGACCATTGTTACCAGTAATCAGTGTGAAGATATAAAAAATTGCTGAAAAATTACGGATTTTAAAAAGTGTTTGTGTTTTTCGTATAATACAGTTTTAACGAAAATCTGCCAATAAAGTATTTTTTTAAAAAAATTTTATTTAAAAATGACCGTTGTTTTTTATCGATGTGGTGAAATTCCAAGTTATAATTGGAATATTCCTCAGGCAGAAACTGATTTAGTTGTTTAGCTCCTAATAACCTCTGCAATTAACACATTCACTAGTTTTATTTAACCAATAAATGTAACAACACTAACATCTTTTTATCTTCGCTCTGTGGACATGTTTTAACAGAAGTTATTGTTACTCATCTTTGTTCACAGCCTTAAGAATATTATTTCTCAATTTCGATGACAAAAATGCAAAAGTATTGAAATACAAAAAACCATTTTGGTTAAAGGGGTTAAAAAAAGACATCGGGGGATTTTGGAATGTAGTAAATTTCTTAATAACACCTCTCCTTTTTGAAGTTACATTAAATATATCTGACAACATGCGTTTAATCTATAAGCCGAAAAAATAAGAAGGGAAAAAAAAGGAAAATTTTATATTTGTTATACATTTATATAAATATCTTTCAGAAAAATATATAGCATACCCGTTTAACCAACATGAAACAAAAACAAAAAAACACAAGATTCAAAAGTTAAAATCGGTTCATACCTTAAAGTCTTTTCATACCTCTAAAGAAATAAACCAGAATGTTTTTATTTCTGAAGTTTAACCAAGTCTCCCCCCAAACATACTCAATATTAAATACACACTAATTTTGTCTTCGTGTAGATTCCATGTCAAATATCCATGGAATTTTCATTCCTCGTCGGCATACTTAAATTCAAAACAGGGGATTCAATTTTTTGAGATGAAAGCCACTAAAGGAAATAATTTGCTTGGTTGCTTATGCAAGTTTTAGACTATGTTACATTTTTATGACGAAAATCCGTCGTAAAATGCCCTGAATGTTTTTGTAAGCTCAGCATATTATATATATATATATATATATATATATAATAAAAATATACAAAAATATTAAAACTAAATAACTATCGTCATAATAGAAAGATTAGCCACAGAAATACTAGAAGCAAACTCCAGCCTAGAACTAGGAAGCAGTTTAAAAAAGTTTTCTCAGCCAACTTCACTGAATTCAGTATTCTGGGCCATAGGAAAGCAATAATTTCTAGATAAGTTAACTATATATATATACTGTTAAGAATAGGTGCATTTTCCACACACACAGGTTACATTATGATGCACACATCAACCAACATTTGCTGGACTATATTTTAAAATTCTTAATTACTAATCAAATTTTCATGACCAACCAAAGAACTTTTTGCATGCAATCTGACTTGTATCTATTATTAAATATTTAAATTCTAATATAAGAATATATATGATATTTGGGGATTAAGTCATGCTATTTATGGTTGGGTGAGTGAATATTATCATAGCACTGTTTTGCTACATGAGAGCTCAAACATCCTCCCTTTGGTGTGGTGTGGTAGTTAGGAGAGGGGGTGCCAGCTCAGGTGTCGTCCACGTCACGTGACCATGGTTCATGGACCGTCCCCAAAAGCACTCGTGTAGCTGAAGAGTGGGGCGTTAATATTCATTCACTCACCCTTATACGGCGAGTTTTCAGTGGTGCTGGGCTCGAACTCATGACACAACAGCCATGATCCGATAACTTGACCACTTGGTTACAGCAGCCAATGGTATTAGTGGGACCGGTAAGTAATGTAGTTGTTATTGATTTAGGAGAAATGAAAAATTGTTCAGAAGTTGATTACCATTCTTGAACTTGATATGTAATAGGATGTTTTTGGTTGAGTTTTCGATGATTTATGCAATGTGTGTTGATGTTTTGCGGTATTTCATTTGTGGTTATACTAGATTCTTAATTTAAATTTTCAAATTTTAGAGTATTTTTTTTCTTTTATGCGATTATTTGAAAGATTGGTGTATCACCTTTGATGTTTAATGGTTCAGTTCTATTGTGCACTTTGTTGTCTTAGAATTTCAACATTTTTATGTTGTAATATCTTTCAGAATGGAATGGCGAATAGCTTAATTTTTTAGGTAAAAGCTTTTTAAAATTTTAAGTTTTTTAGATATTTTTATATTTACCATATGTGTGTGTGTGTGTGTGTGTGTGTGTGTGTGTGTGGTGTGTGTGTGTGTGTGTGTGTGTGCGTGTGTGTGTGTGTGTGTGTGTGTGTGTGTGTGTGTGTGTGTGTGTGTGTGTGTGTGTGTGTGTGTGTGTGTGTGTGTGTGTGTGTGTGTGTGTGGTCAAAATTTCACTACTATAGATAGATAACTAAACATTAATCAACACTGAAAAAATTGAAATTCCAAGTTAACCAGACAATAAATTTTAGAAAAGATATATGAAAAAATAAAAATTATAGAATTAAATATAAAATGTATGGATGCTACAATATTATAAACTTTGCCGACTTAAAACAGCTTATATATAAAAAAAATTTAAAATAATATATATTTTATTATTTAAACAAAGAAATTATATTTTATCTATACAAATAAATAAAATTGAAGTGTCTGTAATTTCAAATTAGCAGCTTTTTACTAAATGCTTTTACAGGTATACGGTACTTATATCAAAAAAACAATTTTTAAATTTGTTGTCTGTCTGTCTGTTTGTTCCGGCTAATCTCGGAAACAGCTGGTGCGATTTTAGAAATTCTTTCACCAGTGGAAAGCTACATTATCTGTCGCGAACGAAACGAATTTTGTAGTTCAATTTCAGTGGCGCTGTAAGCGCATTCCGTTTTGTTTTGTTTTTTGCTTCTGTATTATGATCTTAGCTGTAGTAGAAGTAGTACGAGTGGAGCCCACTCGAACAGACATGTATCAGTTAGCAGTTTTCCTTCATTAAATCTTTTTTATATCCAAAAGGACTCTGATTACTCATAAGAATAACAGAATTGAATTTTAGGTCGAGCTCATCCCGGGCAATCGAAGAATAAGGTAAGTGATACCTTTTTCTTTCTTAGAATTTATCGAAATTGAATTGAACTTTGAACTCTTCATTGTTTTTCACATGGCATCCCTGCCGGGATCAGAGCTTGAAATAATTTTAGAATTTTGAAATCAAAAAGTTTGAACTAGAATTTTAGAACATTAAACTAAACATTTAGTTTGAATAGAATTAAATATGTATGTTGCATTTTAATTTGAATAATTGAAAATCGAAAGGAAAATGAAATATTTTGAATGTTGAATTTTTATATTTGAAACTGATACATTGAACTGTGAAACTTTTCGAACAATGTCAATCTAGAATTTTAGAAATTATTGAAATTTTTTTGATATTATTAGAATTATTGAAAATATTAAGGTGATCTGAACTTGTTTGGTGATTATTTCAATACATAAATATGGCCGAAGCACAAACATTCGAGTTGTTAAAAAAGAAACGAAAATCATTCAGAACAGCAGTTACTAAAGTAGTTAATGAATTAGAAGCTGAGTTATCGAATTCTGATTTAAACATTGATAGGTTAAGTGAACTGGTAGAAACTCTATCCATCAAATTTGAGCCTTTAACTTTAGTTGATCAACAACTGGAACCCTTTTTAAGTCCGAACAATTCGATGGTGAATTTGAAATTACCGAAGAATATAGAGAAAAAGTGGTACTTTGGCAATTTCGTGCGAAAAAGAAGATTAATGAATATTTAAAACCCCGTGTTACGTCACCCTCCTTCCAGACTACATTATCACATTCACAAGATGAACATTTTCGGAACTCTGATAACATTCGCATTAAAGTTCCAAAATACTATATAACACGATTCTATGGAGATGGCGCTACAAAATGGTTAACTTTTTGGAATAGTTTCGAAACAGCCGTACACAATAATGAATCTTTAAATAAAGTGGATAAATTTAATTATTTAAAGGCGCATTTGGGAGGATCTGCTTTAAACACTGTTGAAGGTTTTCCAATTTCGGCAAAAGCCTATGATGAAGCCGTAAAATTATTAAAGAACAGATTTGCTAATCCGGAAATATTAATTCAGGCCCATATGAACAAAATTTTATCATTACAGCCTTTAAAAAATTCTAATGACCTTCGTTCTTTTCGAAAATTTGTTGATAACTGTAATGTTCAACTAAGAAGTTTAAATTCATTAGGCGTATCTTCCGCAAATTATAGAAAAATTTTGTGCCCCATGTTGTTAAAACTTATTCCATCTGACTTGTTATTAGATTATAATAAATTACAACAAAATGGTTCGGGATCAGATATTCAGCAGTTACTCTCATTTCTTACGCAATCTTTGACAGCGCGAGAGCAGACGTATACTATGAATAAATCATGTTTTGAATTATACGATTGTAGACAGGAAACGAAATCAAACTTTTCTCGAGAACACAGATCATATAAACAACAAAACCAAAAAGTTTTCATACTGCATGCGAACTACTAACGGCGCCTGTTAAAGAAAATAAAGACAAAATAAAACTCAGCTGTATATTTTGCGAGTCCATGACTCATAATTCGAATGAATGTAAATACGTAATTAATTTGTCTTTAGAAGAAAGAAAGAATATTTTATTGCGGAAAGGAGCTTGTTTTAACTGTTTAAAAGTCCAAAGCATTTATCTCGTAATTGCCCAATGAATAAAACAAAATGTGAAATTTGTTCCGGTTTACATCATAAATTTTTTTGTTTTAAGCAACAAAAAAGGGAGATAGAATCATTATCCACCGATCTAACAAACCAAAACACCGGGGAAGTTTTTTTGCAAACATTAACTGTTTACATTAAAAATGGAAATTCCAAACAATTAATAAGAGCTATATTAGACACTGGTAGCCAAAAAAGTTACATTTCAGAATATGCTGCAAAATTTATTGGTTTAAAAAGTATTGGGAAAGAAACAATTAATCACGGACTTTTTGGAGGACAAAAAATCACCGAAGTTCATAATAAATATTTAATTAACTTGTGTAGTTATGACGGGAAATATAGTTTTAATATGGAACTTAACGACCAGAAAAATATTTGCTTAGGAATCTCCAAAATTAATGACTCTCGCGTTTTACAGAAATTGGCAACACTTAATGTATTTATTAGTGATTCATCCCCAAACAACAAACTTTGCCTTTTCGAAAAACATTCTGATGAAATCCATATTCTGTTAGGATCTGACATAGTTGGAAAATTATTTACTGGTGAGGTAAAACAACTTTCTGAGGGGCTTACAGCTGTGAATACCCACTTGGGATGGACAGTTATGGGGAAATTAAGTAATGAATCTAAATTTAAATCAGAGAATTCTCTTCTTGTTCATTCTCTTCTTACAAATAGAGAAAAAATGTCAGATCTTTGGGAATTAGACTCTTTAGGCATAAAAGATCCCAGTGAAAAGAGATCAAAATTAGAATTGCAAGATCTTGCTTTGAAACATTGTGAGAATACGATACTGCGAGACGATGAGGGTAGATACATCGTTAGTATTCCTTGGACAGAAGGGAGTGGAAAATTTGAGGACCACTACAGCTTAGCTAAAGAAAAATTGGAGAAAACTGTAAAAACTTTAAAATTTACAGGCAGACTATTTGATTATGAACAAGTATCTGTAGACGGGGAAAAAGAAGGCATTGTTGAAAAGATTGCACAAGATGAACCAAACAAATGTGGGAAATTTCATTATTTGCCACACAGACCTGTATTCAAGGAAAATTCTACGACTGAGATTCGTCCTGTGTTTGAAGCGTCAGCTCATCATGGAAAATCTTGTTCGTTGAATGATTGCGTAGAAAAGGGGCCCAATTTGATAGAAATTATACCAGCCATTTTAAATCGTTTTTGCTTAGGAAAAATTGGAGTCATGTCTGATATTCGAAAAGCTTTCCTACAAATATCTTTGCACGAAAGTAACATGAACTTCTTACGTTTCTTGCGGTGGGAAGGTGATAATCCGGAGAAAACTGTTATCTACATGCATCGTCGAGTTGTTTTTGGCGTTTCAGGTAGTCCCTTTTTGTTAGCGGCAGTATTAAAGTATCGTTTTAAGCAGGCTCCTGAACATTTGGAAAAAGCTGCTGAAAAATTGAAAGATTTAATGTACGTCGATAACTGTGTGGCGAGTGTCGATTCATCCGAAGAACTTAAGTCTTTTCAACGAGATTCCACCCAATTGTTGACATTAGGTAAATTCGACTTAAGTGGATGGCGACATAGTGATATTGAACCAAATTTCGACTTTCCGACAGGAATCTGGCCCACAAGAAATACAAATTATGTGGAGTATGAAAGAAGATACCTTTTCCATCTCTTACAGAGAAATAGACAGCGAAAGAAAATTTGAGGCGTGGAAAAAACAACTTATGGAGATACAAAACATCAAGATTCCACGAAGATTATCGAATCTCGATTTTAAAGATGCGAACCTGTCATTACGATTTTTTCGTGATGCAACGAAATCATCCTATGCTAGACATGACTTTCATTTACCTTTTATATTTTCTTCCAATCATCCAGTTATCAAAGCTCGCATTAATTATAAGCACGCACAGTTAGACCATGATGGAGTTCAGATGCTTATGTACAGACTCAGAAAAAATTATTGGATTCTGAAAGGAATAAGAACCAGTAAAGAAGTCTTCAAGATTTGCATTATATGCAAGAGAACCAATGTGAAGCCTATATCGGTATCAGAAAGACTCTTACTTCAAGACCGGGTGAGAGATACTGCTATTTTTGAAATAAAAGGAAAAGACCTGGCCAGACCTCTCATTCTTAAGAGTAGGGAGAAGAATTGGATTTTGATATTGATCTGTACAGTCTACAGAGCAATTTATCTTGAATTGTTGACCTCCATTTGGACTGAAAGCGGCACCAATTTTGAAGGTGAATACCGACTTTATCAGAAAGTGAATTTAGAAAAATTGAAAAATTTAGAGAAGCTAAATCCAATTTCATGGAAATTCATCCCTCCCCAGGCTCTTTGGTGGGGAGGTTTCTGGGACCACACCAGAAGAATAAACTGGAATTTAGGTAAAATTCTAAAACTCTACCCTGGCAAAGACGAGAAGGTTAGAGTAGCCCAAGTAAAAACTAGACTTGGCTCCTGTCTGCATCCAGTGCAAAAATTGTATCTCCTAGAGGTGATGGAGAAAAATAAATCATCTGTACACCCTACTAACTCTCCTTTATTTTCAGATGCTAATGAAGGAAGTCATTTACCTATTAATAAATATCCTTAACTGAGTAAACATCAGGCAGCGGCAACCCCTTTGACGCAACCCTGTTCCAGTGTTTCTAATGGTGGAGCTAGACTGGAGCCCAGAGCTGAGACAAGTTCACATCAGCAGGCAGAGACCTCTTCCGTGCAGCCCTGTTCCAGTGTTTATAATGGTGGAGGTGGACTGAAGCTCAGAGCTGAGACAAGTGGACACCAGCAGGCGGAGACCTCTTCGATGCAGCCCTGTTCCAGTGTTTCCGATGGTGAAGCCGGAGTGGAGCCGAGAGTTGAGACCCTTGAACTTCCAGATGACTTAACTTCTGACGTTGGACTTCAACAGCCTGCACCACGACGATCTCGTTATGGTAGACTCTTGAAACTCCGAAAAGGACTAGTGGACTCTTGTTGAGTTTTTTCTTTCAAAATCAAAAACTCAAGGTGGGGAGTGTCGCGAACGAAACGAATTTTGTAGTTCAATTTCAGTGGCGCTGTAAGCGCATTCCGTTTTGTTTTGTTTTTTGCTTCTGTATTATGATCTTAGCTGTAGTAGAAGTAGTACGAGTGGAGCCCACTCGAACAGACATGTATCAGTTAGCAGTTTTCCTTCATTAAATCTTTTTTATATCCAAAAGGACTCTGATTACTCATAAGAATAACAGAATTGAATTTTAGGTCGAGCTCATCCCGGGCAATCGAGTAAGGTAAGTGATACCTTTTTCTTTCTTAGAATTTATCGAAATTGAATTGAACTTTGAACTCTTCATTGTTTTTCACATTATCAGTGAGTAACAAGAGGTATATTTT
>BMAO01008089.1:0-19191 GCA_019973975.1 Trichonephila clavata
GAATAATTCCAAGGGCTTTCGAAAGCCTTGGTCTTGACCTTGCTTGCGAAAATTTAATTATTTCAAAGAAGGATTTGTCTTTCTATTCTCTCCCCTCCAATACACCACACGCTTTCTCTCTTTATGAAAAACTGCAGCACTGGGGACCGAATTGTAATAACTTTCGTTAGCAGTTGAATTGGTTAAATTATCTTTAAAGAAATAAAAAAAAGTGGAAAGTTCAATAATTCATACACTTTGCAAAGAAAATAAGGGAAGTAAGCAAAGTAGAAAATTATGCGAGAGATCTGCGCGTGGATATAAAATCGAAAGTACACATGTATAAAACGCAACATTCAAAAGAAGACGCAAAAAAAAAAATGTATTTGAGTTTAGTTCTTCGGAAGCAAAGGAAGAACATGAAAAGATGTTCCGAGGTAACAATTTAGTTACCTGTAAATAACAAAAAAATATTGTTTAATAATAATTTCGGATGTTGAAAAAAAAAAGAGTCTGGTCTCCTCAAACACCTTGACTGCTGGGCAACTGTTTACAAAGATACACAATGAGGTTATTGATAAGACTTTTGAGATATTTTTTTCCACTCTTCTAAATGTATATCTTCCGATTTCCGGACTAAAATGGAGATGAATTCAATTGAATCCGAAGCAGATTCTTTCGGATTTAAATGTATGATTTAAGAAGTATGCTATCCACTTCATCCCTTGTATTGTTTCAATTTCAAGCCTGTCTTTACAAGTCGAGCTGAATTAAAATTCTAGCAATTCCATACATTAAAAGACATGGATTACCAACGATCGCAGCATATGGGCTGACATGGTGTCTCCGTTCCTATATTGAGGTCATCAGAATTCCATCACATCGAGAGAGTCTTCAGAACTTCTATGTGTTCTTTAGGATTCGAGATTTTCCGACAATTCACCAGTAATCAATTCGATTGATCACATGTTGTAATATTTCAAATCATTTTCTCTAAAACAATAACAAAAAAAAAATTATTTTCAAATAATTTTTTTAAATTAAACATATATGAATGGAATGTAATATATTATTTCTACCAAAATAACATTGGGATTTATAAATTACAATTTTCCTATTATTAGGTATTACTATGATTATTTTTATTCCATTTTTCTATGTTACTTATTCCTTTTCTAGCATTGTTTTCATGCTAGAGTCAGTTGTACTGTTCTTTTTATAACTCATGTTAAATAATTATATTTAATGTAATTATTCAAATCAGATTGATTGATTTATTTTCCCATGAAGTAATGGAACAATTTAAACAATTGAACTATAACTAAATCTTGAGAAATAAAAAGAACACGAATGAGTGACATTCTAAAGCTTGAAAAACATTCGAGAGGAATTTATTTTCCTTACTTTGAGACTTATATAAGAAGATTCAATTTGTCAAACAATGAAGACCGTGAAACTGATTCTAGGATTTAGGATATTTAAGGGATTTTCAAAGAAATATATAATTATTGATTGGCTGTTCACTACTGCTTATTGTGTTTATATGACCAAATATGGAATGATATGCCCGAAATAGGATATTGCTGATGTTAAAGCTCGGGAAAAATTGCACTTTCGAATAAATGACTGAACAGTATTTGAAAAAAAAATATTTTATAGTTATTAATAATAGAGAGAAAACTGTAACAATTTATTTCTAACCATTTTAATAATTTTATACAAAACTACCCCTATAACCAAAAAAAAAAAATATTCAGTAAATATTAAATCAATTTCCCCAATAAAATCACTATTAATATAGTTTAGCAGTTTTGATATAAACTCTCGTTTATAAGAATTATAAAAACATAACACACTAATCAGATTTAAATCTAATTTATCTCGCAAAAAACTCAATTAGGTACTGTAACGTTGTGGAACTAGATTGAAGGTGTACGCCAAGCTAATTATTAAAGAATGCCTTAATACTGTGATCTAATCAAATGTTTATTTGACGACAACATTCAAAAGATCATTGGAAAGAGAAAAAATAATTAGTTACAAGTGTTCGTTTGATACAACCAGCTAGTTCTATTTCATATTGGTGTCTGCATAGGGGTCCATTCCGTGCTTCTTTTTTCAGTCGCCCGTTGGGTACCACCTCAGGAGTCTCTCGTCGGTATGGATCCGGAGGCTCACGCCTTGTGCTTGCTTCCTATATCCGTCCCTAACGTCTCGCAGGTCAATCGTCGGAGTCAATAGGGGTCCTCCCCTTCTTCCTTCGTCCACAGGATTCTCTTTTTAGAATCTCTCGTTGGAGTCTGTCCGGAGTCTTCCTTTCTCTTTTTCGAAGTCCACTGTTTTAAACTCTAGGGGCGGGTTCACTCCACGCCCCTCATCAATCCCCATTGGCCGGCCTCAGGGTTTTGCACCTGGCACCAACGGTCTTGCACGCCATCCATTCGTGCAGAGAAAACAAAAGTCCGGTGCCTCTCAAATGTTCCCGGCGACAAGGGCCCGGCTGACATCTGGCACTTCAAACACCTCGCCGCCGCCTGCAGAGGCGCCAGCATTCAAGACGTACAATCACTGCCATGAATGGAAAATAATGCGGTGATACCCAACCCATAGTGTTTGCCAGTCACACTGTCGCCGACAGTCCAGCTGTTCCTTACAGCACAATGCAGCCAAAGCCACGTGGTCCCCAGCTGTGGAGCCTCTGATGAATAGGGGTGACTCCTCCATTGTGACGACGTCACAGTACAAATATCGAATAAATGACCAAAAAAATTAAATTTTGAAAATTATATAGTATCTGGTAACAACTACGCGTTTCTATAAATACTTCTGAACGACATAGCATCAAATCAAATATATTTTGAATCAGTACCAGAGGGACAGCATTTGACAGTTAGCTCAAATCCTAAGCCAAATTTCATTTGCATCAGCTACGAAACGATTGTCCAATTACAACGCCGATAAAAGTCTCAACTTGATCAATTATTGAAACATTCAGTAAAAAACAAGCTAAGGAAGAAGTTTTACCTGTTGCGCTGAATATAAAGGCTTGATTATTCTTAGCACTATGTGCAGAAGATTATTACGCTAAACTTCATTTTGAACTTCATCTGTATGAGCCCCAAGGTTATGGAGAATTAAAAATAGGACTTTTGATTCCAGAAACTCTCTGACAAGCTTATTGTTGGTGCAAATACCTATAGCTTAACAGCTGAGATTTTTCATGTTATCTGTTGTTGCTCAAACCCATAACGTTTAGCGTTGATGCGGTATGTTGACGCAAACCATCCCTTGCTGTTGACTGGTATCTAAAGTGGATGCGGTCATCTGTGAACTAACTGAAGTGGGATTCATGGAAAAATATGATCTATGTTAGCAATCAGCACACCTCGAATATGGATGAGCTCACTAATGCAATAACGCTAATGGTTTTGTGTGAGAGAAATCCTGAACACACACACACACAAACACACACACAAAAGAACTATTACAAGGAATTTACAATGCAGCAGAAGTCAATGAAATGTTGGAACAGCCAATGATTCACCCCTGTAGCAGTTCTCATGTGGTACTCTCATGTACTGTCGAGTTCTTAATTTCTATACAATAAAGGTGAATATTATGAAAAGATAGGAGTGATGTGTAAATACTAATTAATTATACATAACTGAACACTGAATTGATTCAGCCAGTAAGATTTTATTTTAAAGATCGGATTCGGGCCTTCCTATCGATGTCCACAAAAATTATATGTTAGGATTATACGTGTACTAAAATATTCATGGTACGTAATTTAAGGTATCCGACTACGTTGAAAATGCCATTTTCGGTCAAAAATCGCATTTACTTTTTATTTTACCATTTTAAAGTTCAAGCAATTAGCTTTCTAAATCTGTCTTTGTTTTGTCTGTGCGATAATTAGAAAAAAAGTTACAGATGTTTAAAATATTTTTAACAGCTGTCATTCGAAACCGGAAGTGGTGAAATCGAAACCGGAAGTTGTCTGTTTAACATGCTTTTTACCGATAATTTTTGCAGTTTCAACCCATTATAATTTTAAAAACTATTTCTGACAATTTTTTTAATTATTTAATTGATGGGCAACAATTTCGATCTTTTAATTCGACTCTTGCGATTGGCAACATTTGTTTCTTCTGACCTCACATGTTTTTGTTTTGATTTGTGCCTTACGAATTTTGATCCTAAATTTCTTCTAAAAACTTAACTTTTTTCGATTTAATTGTACAATTTTTGATCGTTGATGGTTTCTAGACATTCTGCTTTTAAAAATTCAAGTTATAATGGTTCATAAAACTATAAAAATAACTTCTTGAAAATGCAACAGTGGACTGATAACAGTAGATTGGTAACAAAAACATTGGAAGTAGCAAATATTCAAACTTGTAATGAACAAAAACTGGATTCACTGAAGAATTTTTCACAGTGCAAAGAATGTTTTAATGGAACATTAAGAGGTTATGGAATATTTTATTTAAATATTTTGGGAAGTATGTTTTTCTCAATTTGTGTTTCTTCAATTGTTTTGAGAAGAATCTGTACCTGCATGAAGATTACTTGTTTGGACTGACTTCTAATGTGACTTTAAAATGCTCCAAATGTACTTTTATTGTCAATTTTTCAGCTACTAAAAAGCTTAAAAACCAAACTTCAATTAATTTGCAACTTATTTGTGGAATGTGAGGTTTTGGAAGATGACATTTGTCTGCGAAAAAGTTACGTGCTAAGCTGAATATAGCAAAAAGAGCATATAGACTTTGTGAAAGAAATGTCTTGGCTGCTGCTACATCAACGGCTAAATATGTCATGAATGCTGCTGCGTTGGTAGTAAAAAGAATTACAAAATGTTCCAACACGTCAATTGGAGAATGTGGAATATCCGTTGACGACAGATACATGGACATTCTTCCCTAAAAGTTTCTATAGAAACTTTATCCATCGCCACTGGGAAACTTCCAGATTAGGAAATTATGTCTAAGTTTTGTAGAATTCTAAATGTCTAGTCGAACATGCGTGTTCCTGCATTCATCTGGTATTTACTTCAATCATGGAATCTGTTTGTGCGTACAAAATCTTTGTGTGATTTTATACCACGAGATCTTAAAACAATGTTGATTTCTATGGTGTGTGATGGTGATTCCCAAGGATACATTTTAGTTAAAGATCTATTTGATGTCAACAGTGTCATAAAATGAGTGCCTAATATACTTCTAAGAAAGAGTGAGTATTCGGCAAAGAAAACTTAGAAAAAGCCAGAAAAACCTCGGTGGGAAAGAAAAACTTTCCAGTGTTATGATTAATAAAATTCAAAACTATTATGGCAGTAACACCAATCACGTCAAAGCTCTGCTAAGTGCGGCATTTTTTCTCGGTGGCTCCATCAGAGAGATACCCATGTATGCACCATGCCCAAATGGAGCTGAGAGCTGGTGTGAGTATCAATGAAGAATACCCACCGGAAAAAATATATATAAATAAAGGTGTAAGCCTTTCCATGAAACTTTTAAATATTGTTAAACCTGTGTATACAAAGTTGTTTGATAAGCAGTTATTATAAAATTGCCTCCACGGTGTGACACAAATGTAAACAAATCATTTAACGCGTTTTTTCGGCAAATTGTTCTGAAAGAAACTTTTATTGAGCTGAAAACATTTTCTTTGGGTACCCATATTGCTGTCATTATTTTTAACAAAGCTTTTTATTTGTTTGTTTGAAAGCTTTTGGCATAAATGCAAATTATTATACACTGCGTGATGACAGATTTCTTGCCATCATTCGCACAGTGACTCGAAACAACATTCTTTGCCTTTTTAAAAATCAGCCAGAAAAAAATATAGGGCCCAAAGAAAGTTAAAATTTAATAAAATAGCAAGGAGTGGAGGTGTTAAATATAAATCATTAGAGTTTTAGTAATATACTTGTGATATTTTGTTTTGAAATTACATTTATAAAGTTTAAATGCATTTTTCTCAAAACTGTTTTTTTGTAAATTTCTTGATATTTCAAATGTGATATCTAAAGAGCCAATAGAGATACTTGTATGAAATTTTACACAAATGTTATTAATAGTATTATCTAGAGGTTGGACTAGCAGCTAAGAAATTGAACAATTTTTAGTGATTTTATAGTTGGATTTCCTTATAAAAGTATCGAAAATTTGAATGAAATTCATAGGTTGTAGCTTCGATTAGCTATAACTTTTGATTAAAAGAAAATAATTTAAAACTTGTAGTACAACCTCTAGAAATGTGTTTGAAAAATGTGCTGCAGCAATTTTTTTTGTAAAATATAAATTATTTTTAAAAATAGAGCCTTTGAAAAATTAAAAAAATTAATTAATATTTCATTAAAATTTTAAATTTTTGTAAATTTTAATGTATGTATATTATTTATAACTGTGTTTTTTATCATAGTGCAAAAAATGAAATTAAAAATGTAAAATTTTAGTGAATTTTAGAAAAATAAAAAATAGGTCTCCGAACGTAGTCGGATACCTTAATATAGAATGGTTAAAAATAAGTTGCCGGCATTAAGAGGTCGGTAACTCAAGCTTTCTTCTGAAGAATCCGAATAAATTCTTCAAATATAGTTTATATAAAATTCATGTGGTTGAAGTTTACATCGAAAAAGTATAGTTTGAACTTTCAACAACAGAAGGTACTATGACAAGGTAAAGAGAAATATAACAGTTTAAAATGAAATGAAACATATGTGAATGTCATGAACATTCGTGAGATCTATGTGCATTTCTTGTTAGCCACTTCGTTATCAAAAGCCATACACAGTTCATCAATAGAAATATGAGCGAAAACATTGCAGTCGTTATTGGTTTTCCATCCCGCTTCATTTTGAACTTGATAAACACGACCTTTGAGAAAACTCAAGAATCAGAAGTCAATTCAATTCAATTGTGTTAACATTGCTGACCAAGCACCAGGAGAGTGTGCTAGATAATTCACAGAAGTTAACTTAAATCAATGTCTATACAATTTTGATTGTGAAGAATACTATTTATAGGACAGACAGCAAATCATCTTTAATCATCCTATGTACAGTAGTTATAACTCAATGATATAATGATTATATCTTGTGACCGGTAATACCACTCTTCCTGGCACATATATATAACCTTACAGTTATTGTTTAACAAAATATTATGAGGCCATATACATTTTTCATATTTCTTGATAGCTTTCAGTCTGCTGATTGTCTTATTTTTTATTATAAATTTACTAGACATTTCACCAGTAAAACATGTATCATACATAGTATGTCAACAGCTAATGAGTTCAAAAATGTTGCGAATTAAATTCATTGATAATATATGATGATTATGAAATATGTATTGTAAGATGAAGACTCCTTTCATTAAAGCATGCAAATATGTATCGCCACCATTGAGAAGATTTGCCAACTGAGGATTTAAATATTCGATTTGAAATTGCCATCAAATCATGGGTACTAATTACTACTTTGAGTTTTTAATTATTTAATTATATGTGCATGAATACGTATACATAATTATAACAAAAGTTTAAGTTTTTCTTTATATTTGTATATGCGTACAATCAATATAATTACCTAATAAGAAAAAAATTCCTTGAAATTAAAAAAAAAAATTTGTTTTTTAATATTAATTCACTCAATGCTGTAAGTCACGAACATAAAATGGAAAATGTTGAATTTTAAAAGTTATTTCCTTCTTTTAAAATCAAATGAAGTGTGCATATATATATATATATATATATATAATGCTTTTTTTAATTGATCTATATATTTTTATTTGAATTAGAAAACAAGTTTGAGTACTTTATTTCGTTACTTGAAAAATTTTCTATTGTGAGATTTCAGCGGTAATTATTTATGTCAATTTTTCTGTTTCAAACAAAAAATTGTATTCTTTTTTGTATATGTTTTGCAAAACTGCTGCTTATTTAAATCTGTCTTCACTACGATTACCTAGTCATCTAAGATTGTATTTGCTGCAGTTACTTGTTTTAGAATCACTGCACACTTGAAAGAAAATTGCTTAAGTGCCACCGGCGTATATATGCGTCTCACTCAATCAGTGCGATATTTGTCCTGGACGTTTATATACGTCTTTCGGAAATACGATTCTTTTCTTTGCGCTGCTGTCACTAAGACTATTCCGGAGGCTTTAGAATGCAATAAAATGACATTGACAGCGTTTGCGAAGGATTTACTTATTTCAAAGAAAAATTTGCTTATGTGTGCCTTTTCTTTCCCCTCCAAAACACTGCATAAGTGCACCTACATGAAAAATTGTGGCACTAGGGATTGAATCGCGTAACTTTTAGTCGGCAGTTAAGAGGCTTAAATTGTATATGGGACTATCGAATTACTGATTCAGACTGTTAATTTATAATGGATTAATCCTTAGAGAGAAACTTAATTGTTTTCTGGCGTATGTCTAAGAATGTGATTAAAAAATATACTGTTTATTGAATTAGAGCTAATATAAAAATAAGTATATTTTTATATACTTATTTTATTTAAAATTAACGTTTCCATACTTGTCATTTTTCATCTTTGTAGTTTTCCTCTCTCTATAGTTTAAAAAATCATTTTATTTATCATTACGAGTCAGAAAATGTATGAATGTCAGCTGTTTGTAAAAAAGAACAATTGCATTTTGCCACATTGTGCCGTTTTAAAGTTTTCATAATTTAATTTACATCATAAGTTAAGTCTTTTTATAATTTGTTTTAATATAAAACACTTTTAAACTTTTTATTTAATATTAAATTTGTCTAAACTTAAAATATTTTTCATAACTTTAATTTGCATTAGTTTTTTTATTTTATTTTTTTAAAAAAAATTTTTACAATGGAATGGCTAACTCATCTATGGATTTGTTTGTTTGATTACTTATTATTTGCTTTCATTTAACAGTAATCCTACATTTTCAGTAGACCAAATATCCGATACAATACAGCGAGTCAAGATAGATAAATAATTGTATGAATATAATAATAAGTAATTGAATTATTCAGTTATTCTAAGAATAACTGAATAAAAATAATTGATTTTCAATAATGATTGAAATATTGCAATACCATTTTAAAAAAAATATAATTAATGTTCTACAAATTATTTGATAGGTTTCTGAATTCAATGTATTCCTAAAACTTTTAAACAACTTGTGTGTGCTTGCTTCCATACACATACATTACAAAATCAAACACCACATTTAAAAAAATTTAGTGTTAAATCTGAATTATTTCAAATTCTGGAGAGTAAATAAATTTACCTCATATGTTAATTACTTTCGGCGTTTCATAATAATGTGCTTTCAAGTTATAATTTAAAATTAATATGTGGAATCGTTATCGATTTTATTTTTAGTCCATAATAAATTTCTTCGGGACAACAATACTGTTCAGAAGAATCTTCGAAAAAGCACTGCTTTAAAAGCAAAACAAACAACAAACTACATAATACCAAAATGCCAAACATTTAAAATTTCTAAAACTCTTAGGATACGCCACTGTTATTTACGTACTTCTCCACTTTTCCGAGAAGAACATTTTTCAAGAAAAGATTAATTTACCTCGTCATTGAACTTATCGGATAGACAAGAGCAATCATGACAGAGACTGTCTCCTCCGGGTATATGAAACGATATGAATGCGTGGTCCTTGAAAAGTAAAAGAAGTCCTCCTTGAAGAACTTCCTCATTCCTTATATATAAGTGCAGCTAAAATATTAAACTTTAAGACCACTTTTCTCGGAAGGGCCATACTTCCGTTTGAGTGACATTTCATTTTCCGAGGGATTTCGGTTCACAATTCAAACCTCGGTTCCTAACTGCAATTCATTCTGATTCGTTGGAGGATATTTGCCGGAAACAAACCGGGCTGAAGAGTATCTGTCTAGGAAAGTTCTCTCGCTTCATATGCATTTGGATCTTAGCAGTTGACGTTATTGGTTGTAGTCGATTGAAATAAGGGGGAAAGAGTCGGGAAATTCATGACAAATTACAGACGGAAGGAGTGGGTATGTGGGAAAGTTTTCAATCAAAACTCAAAACTTCTCAAATCCGCAAACTAATATAAGAATCTGCAAATATATTTATATAACAACTCCCTAGGGCTGCAATCCCCCTACTCATATATGGTGTTTGGAAAGTAAAATAGCGGCTTAGCTTTCTTTTGTAGTAGGGTGTTGGATATGGTTGCTGAAGTATAAACTATCTAAATATTTTTATAGTTAATTAAGCATGTTTATGATCATTAATTTAAATGCATATAAATATTTTTAAGTTTTTTCCCTTCTCTCTCTCTTGATTTTTTCTTTGTAGCTTTATACTTTTCTTAATTCGGAATATTAATTTTTAATCAAGCATGCGATTTTCTTTAGAAGCAGAATTTCTTTTCAAGCAGTGCTTCTCAAACTTTCCATACTTGTGACCAAATTTTCAGTCATAATTTTCATAGCACCCCATTCATACAATAACATGTGTTGAATGTAATAATAATGTAATCTACAATACAACTTTAATTATAAAAGTACAGATTATCAAGATAAGTATTAAATTTTGTTTATGACAAGTCTATGGGAGTCACTAGTAATTACTGAACTTTTTTTAAATTTGTTATTTATGAATTAATTATCAAATACTTGGTGCAGTACTAATACATTTATGAGTATGTTATATCAGTGAAAATGTGTATTTTATTTTTTTGTGTATTGTGTTTTTATATTGTGTATATAAAAACACAATATTATATATTGTGTTTTTTTCCCTTTAGTAAATTGATAGTTATTTTAAATCTTTCATTTTTGACTTTTCGATATGCCCTCCCCGTAAATTTATCACGCCCCCTAAGGGGGCATCCCACAGTTTGAGAAAAGCTTATTTAAAGATTACTATAAGAATTTAATACGCATTACGTTAACAATAAAAGCTTTTTAAGTTTTTGCTTTATGTATCAATAGTAAGCTATATTTTCTTCACTGACACACAGTTGGAATAAATCTTTTTATCCCTCTAATACATTGAATATGGAGTTATTAGGTTATTAAAATTATGTGATGTTTATAAAGAGATAGATATATTGATAAAAATTGAATAGATTCAGATAAATTGGTATATATATATCTTTAATATAAGTTCGTTTGATATATTTTTTAAATCTTTTCTATTTTTAAGTAACGTTATAAGTAAGGAAATTGTTTACAAATTACGGGAGGATATAAACATAAAAACAAAGCTTTTACGTGTTAAAGAAAAGCGAATGAAACTTTTGGACGATGAAGGATAAAAGTAATTTATAATCGTATATCCTTTTTCAATGATACAAAAATTAAAATAATAACTGAGCAACCTGTCTTTATTTATCTTTATTTTTAATTCTGTTATGAACGAATAATAACCCAATGCCATTCTCAGTTCGATGTTAATCAAGGGGATAAAACTGTTGAATTTCATTAGTTTATTTTACTACTCTAAATTTTAATGAACATTTTTATACCATTTTCGCCTCAATATGTAAATATAGTTTTAAAAGATAGCTTATAATATATTTTAATACTATAAGATAATATTAAATATATTTTAAGAGTTTTTTCCACACGTCTTATACTGATAATGATAATCTTCCTTAATGATAATAGATGTAACTATTTTTATCACGTGTTTCTTTAATAAGAACACGTAATAAAATTCACGTTTTTCTTTAATAACTTTAGAAAATATACATTAAAATTGTTATTAAATTATTATAATTGAGGTATACGTATTTATAGCACAAAATATATATTTATGATAAATCTAATATGAATAAAAAAAATTTCCCTTGCATGCAAGTACAAAAATTGTCACATAATTAAACTATTTCTGATTTTTTTGTAATGAAATTAATTTTAAATCCGGAAAAAGAAAATAAAAAAGAACTTCAAAAAGTTTAATTTTAATTCATTTAAAAAGGAAGCAGATGTAACTAAACTTTTAAAAGTAATTATAAATTGAAAGGATATATTCCATATTACTCAAAATAGTAAGAAAACACACACAACACACATATATATATATATATATATATATATATAACACAAAAACTATATTCATCCTACAACAAATATAATTTCTTAAAAATTATTTTTATTACTTCTACGTTATGGCATTTGTACATGCATCATATATAGTTCATGAAACAGCTTACTTAAAACTAATGTTAACTTTAGTTTAACATTGAAAATTTTTTCAAATAAATTCAGCATTCTTTCAATAGTAAAATGTATCAAAATAATGCAAAATACAACAATGTACTGACAGAGAAATGCACTTTATAAGTTACTGAACGAAAGCATTTTCAAATGAAAGGTTATTTTTTTTCTTTCAGTATACGACTCAGCATTTCAAAATGCGCATCAAGTCACGCGTAGAAGATGTTTTGGAAAACGATATACGTAGAGACGTCGTCGTTGACGGAATTCTCTGTTGAAAAAGTTGTGAAGAACCTTAATTTAAACCCGTGATGTGTGCTGATGCTTGAAGAGTGGCAGCAAAAAAAAGTATACGCTTGTTTTAGTGGAAAGTGGATGCATATATGAGACGCAAATATTTGACTGAGAGAATTGAAATGTCAAGGGAGCGTAGTCTGATGTATATGTAAACAGACGTGGAAAGATAGAAATCGAAGACAAACAAACTAATACCAACGATAACGTTCAACGCATTTGGGTCCTTCATTTCATGCATCTTTGAGTTTGAAGATAGTGACTGCTGATTTGTTTTTATTACCAAGTATTGGGATTACAAAACTACACGATCACGAGAAAGTATTATGATGGCCATTTTTTGTATGATTTAAAATAGGTTTTTGGAAGTTACTTTTAAAATAAGCGCCATTTAATATCCTTCAAATATTTGACTTTTCATTATTGAGCGTACAGCACTTTTATGTGTAGATTTGTTTTGAACAGTTACATGAAATTACGAAGCCAAGAAGTACCATACATTATTAAGCATACAACCTATAGATGCTAAAAGTTTGAAACTGAATATGGTTTGACATATTGCAAGAATTGAGTTTATAATATTAATTTGTACAAATAAAAAAAAAAAAAAAAAAAAAAAAAAAAAAAAAAAAAAAAAAAAAAAAAAAAAAAAAAAAAAAAAAAAAAAAAAAAAAAAAAAAAAAAAAAAAAAAAAAAAAAAAAAAAAAAAAAAAAAAAAAAAAAAAAAAAAAAAAAAAAAAAAAAAAAAAAAAAAAAAAAAAAAAAAAAAAAAAAAAAAAATTGACATAATAAAGAACATATTCTGTGCATAACATATTCTTATGGATAGCTAATTCTATACAAAAGATTACTAAATATGTGGCTTGTGGAAGTGCATTAAAACAACTCACTTGTATTTTTATGAGTACTTATTAGTGTTAAACTTTAACATGACTTTTGCTAATTAACATATTTGATAATTTATTCATAACAATTCATTATAATTTTCAAAGTAATACTTGATTGAAGTTACCAACAAGAACTGATGCTTAACTTCATTCCAGATAAAAAAAATCATGCTTCATATGAATTTTATATTTGGAAGTAGTTTTAGATAGATCATAATAGAAAACATTAAAGGTAGGTTGAATTGTTGTGTGGAGCTGAATTATCATCTTCTAACAAATTTGAATGTTTTAAATTAGTTTTAAAGTACAGGATAGGATAATACAGATATATCATTTTAAGTTTAAAATACACAGAGAACAATATTCAAAGACATGAACTAATCCACTGATTCTCGCGTGACATACATAATTTCGTATGGAATTAATCTGTAATTCTATACATCAAATTTAAAATTTTGATGAAAGAAGCGTATATATATATATATTATTTTATGATTCCTTCGATATTATAGTGCTTTTTTCGCATATATGGCATTAATTTTGTTTTATTTGTGAATTTCTTAAAAATATCCAATTCATGTTTCTAAGTTTTCTTATTTAAATGGCATGTATATAGAAAAAAACCAATATTTAGGATTTATTAATATTTTCATCGTTGGGTGTTGAAATAAATTATCAGACATCTATGGAAAGAAAAAAGGAATTTTTAGCAAGTTTTGGAACTTTTTATGTTGTGTATATAATTTAGAAACTCTATAAAAAATTTTTATAAACTAATAAATTATAGAATATGCGAGCGGACATTTCGTGTTCGTTCTCCATTCATATATATTTTTTAAAAAAATACATTTTTTGAAACATTTTTAGCCATTAAAATACAAAAAATAAATTTTGTGAAATGTAAAATGAATATTCTTCGTATTAAATAAGGAATAATAAATTTAAATATTCAATCAAAACTTTAAAAATATTTAAGATAATATTATTGAAGTAGCTTAATGAACTAGAACAAAAAAAGAAATATACTACCAACGAGCTCTAAAATTTATTCCAAACACACTTATAGTACTTCATAAATGCTTTGAAAATAAATGAATTTAAATGTAAAGCTTTTGGGAGGAATTAATATTCCTTACTAGACTTCCACCATATGACAGTAAGCTAAATATCAGACTTAAGGGAATTTTCAATGCAGAAATTTCTGAGAAATCGATAGAAGACTAGTAATACCTAGACTACTAGAACCCAGAAGGGGATCACAAGGAAACGTGTTAACTTTTTGATTAAAACCGGGTTACTTAGACAACAATTAAAATACTGAATCCACTTGGTTCATCTTGGGAGCAATCTATCATCTTGCTGGCTTACATAAACACAAAAGGAAGTTTTAACAAAGTCTGAGTAATTGAATGGAACAAACATCGCAATTACTTGAGGTTTCGTTCTTTGTTTTTCCAATGAATAATTTATTCTGAAATTTAAAATAAATGCTTTTTGGTTTGGTTAGTAATTACAGTTTATTTTCCATCTGTTTTTTTTTCTCTTTTTTCTTATAAACCTGGAATTTTTTAAACTTAAGTTGATTAGTTGAGCATCATTTGTTTCCCAATAGTTACTAAGTATAGATGGAAATAATATCTTTGTAATGCTTTACGTATTTTTCCTTTGATTTCTAAAACTCCCAAGCAAAACTATGGAACTAAAGTATGCTCAATTTATTGATTATTTAATAAAACACGGAAAAAAGTAATTCAAAAAAATTATACTCTTTACCCTGAAATATTAAAGACATTAACAAAATTTAGAAGTGTGAAATATGAATAAACTTGTTGTACGTTAACACTAGAACGTCCGTCGGTGTCAATTGGACATTGAAGCCTGTTTACTTCGTTCTCTTTTTCGCATTTTTGCAGGGAAATTGAAAATTTTCCGTAGCATTTAACCATTTTCCCTGCTGATTGCACCAAAGATGTTTTGTGGTTCTTGGTTAAATAGGAGTTTACAAAACTAAATATACCTAGAACTTTCCCTGGTGCAATTTCGACACCAAAGCAATTTATAATTATAAAATGCTGTCGTTCAACAACAAAATGTAGTTCAATAAGTAGATACTATTATTAAAATAAAATTCCCAAAGTCCTATTGAACATTTTTTGACCTTGGATGTAGTGCTATTTAGTTCATAGTGGAAATGTTCAATTACACTAAAAATGTTGCGTCTACGTGTTTCGTTATGTAGTATTTGCTTATCAGCTCATAAAAAATTCGTTTTGATTTTTCGAAAGTGCAGAGCAGACACCCTGACACGATGACTCATAAAAAGGTCCGAGAAAGGATTAAGTTGGCAATTTGTTGCGAGAGCTTTCTGAGATGATTCTCTCTCTCAGCTCTAATTTAGATTCCCCGTGAAGATTTACGATTGAATGAAAGTGACTGGAGAATTATCTGCAGAAAGTGCAGATTTAATTGATAATATTCCAGTAAATTCCTGATATATATGTTTCTAGAAATAGCACAGATTGGATTGCCGTATAATAGTAATGTTCCTGTAGAATTGCGACTTAAAATGTTTTGCGATAAAGCAGTAATCGAAATCCCGGATGTTTCAAGTGTTAAAACTCTCGAGGCTCACACAAAATACTTTAGTGTGGGGAAATATGGTCAGCTGGGTGCTAGCTCAGGTGCGTTCCTTCTGAATAGAGGATCAAAAATACGAGGCTCTCCCGCCGGTAACCCTGTATTGCTTCAAAGTGTGACACTAATCAATCAATTGAATGTTTGGTTATTACCGGAGAAAACGAGCACTCGATATTAATGTTAGTGGCTGCGCGAGATGACAGAGTCACCCAATCATTATTATTATTATTATTATAACTATTTTATTGAACACGATTAAAATCGTAATTCCAGTGAATAATATAACTAAGAGAAAGTTTTTACCTACTTTTAAGACTTTGATAATTTGAGGGGGAAAAAGAAACGAGTCTTACAGTATCGCATACGATGTGTAACATTGACATGTTATGTGGTAAAATTCGCATAGCAACTTAAATTCTGAAAAAAATGAATCGAGTATGATTGGAAATAATTTTCTGTGGAATAATATATCTTTATGAAAATTTTATTTAATTAACACTAGGAGTAATGAAATTTTTTTTATCAAAATAATTAGTCTTGTTCAATTCATTCGGGAAGAGCGTAATGATAACTTATGATAACTAAAAATGACACTATACTTGTGATTTCAAGTATTTAAAAACCGTCGAAAAAAATAGCTTCAATACAGTACACTGTTAGTTGACCAGACATTTCGATTTGTGTTCATTTCGAGCTTGAGTTCATCGTTCAAAAAAGCTATGAGTGGCCCGGTTCTAGAAACTGAAGTTAACTTTAAAATCACCACTCAAATCATGGGAAGCGAGTGATGGTTTTTTTAAGAGCAGAATCACCTTTAGTATATGGTAAAAGTAAAAATGCATGAATCTTTATTTTTTGAACCGTTTGATTCGGGGAAATGTATACGACACCGAATCGCTGTTTGTCCATTTCAATAAGCATTCAGCTGCACATATGTCCCCAATATCTTAACTAACAGTACACAGTCCACTTGTTTGACGATAAGTAATATTATATGTGGAGCCACAACATGTGAGTTGTTCTGTTTGCGATAGGATCGCAACACAGCTGCTCTGTGATCGGTGGTTTAAATGTACGCAGCAATCAAAGTTAGGTATCGAACACGTTCGTTATTATCTAACCACGTCTCTGCCAACATGAGTAACGTACAATTCTGTGAAATAACGTTGAAATCTGTTTGGTGAGCCCTCACACTTTGACATTGAGCGTAAGTATCGCAAGTTTATCCTTGGTGAGTCTAATAGACTTGCTGATATGTGCGAGTGGATTTAGAGTCAAGCGCAAACGAAACCGATTTTTTGAATTAAAATCTTTTGAAATGCTAAATTTAACAATATAAAAAAGCTGGTGGCTTGATGGTTACTAGAAATGGACCCACGTGGATATATCTTTACAAGATCCAGCTAAAGACTTAGCTTCTTCTCTGATCCTAAAGTGAGAAAACAAAACAAAAACAAAGATCCCATGGCTGAGACCGCAGGGGGAGGCGGAACCCCTCCCGAATGAAGGAGAAGAAACAGAACTTCACTCCGAGGGTAGCGAAGAGTCACCACCAAACCACTGATTGTCAAATTAAATAGCGCGCGCTTCCCCAACTTCCTGTTACCATTTCCGTCCCTTTTCACGAAATCACTCCCACAAATCTCCAGCAACCGAGAGGAAAGATGTTACACGCAAAAAATCCAATCAAAACTGAACTAAAATGTTTCAAATGTGTTTAACTTTAATAAAGGACACAAATATAAGAAATCTTTCGCTAACGCTACAGGAATGATATTTCTAGCAAAACTAGAATATTTTGTTCAAGTGATTGTAGTTTTGTTGTCCTTAGATGACCGACATATATCATGTTGAAAGTTTTTTGCTTGTGTATTTTTTGTCAGGGTGCTGTGTACCTTGTGGCGACTCATCTTTTTTGATGAAGTATATTTGGTACCATTTGAAAATTTTCCTTTCGACTTACGCGTTTCATGCTTATCACTGTTCTCAAATTTATTTCGGCTATCATGATTATTATGCATTATCTTATCGATTCTTTCCTTGTTGGATCAATTTTTTTCCCGAAGTTTCAACTTCATCCAATAGAGATCATAGGTGCCCATTCCATTTTATATTATGTTCATTTGCATTCATAAACCATAAGTCGTTCTACACATCAATAAAAACGACTAAGTCGTTTACAGAGGGAAAATATACTCAATGTACAGAAATTATTTTAGAACAAAAGTGTTTGCCGGAAGAACTTAAGTACCTTCAGATTGTAAAAAAAAACGTTTGCCACTCCTAAGAAAAGAGGGAGAAATGTGTGACAAATATATTTATTTCCCATGAAGGCTTTCATATCGTAGGATACTGTCAAGGTCATTGGTAATAAATAAACATTTTTTTTCAGAATGAAAGATTTCGCGAACCTGGGATGAATTTGTACTACCATAGAAATGTGTATTGCGAAAAAATAATTTTAGAGTACCACTGTTGAAAAACTATGTATATTCAAATTATATATTTATATTTATACGTGTTTACATTTCTGAAATATATGTTATAATAGGGGTGTCTGGATGGGGTTCACAGGCATCTTATAGTGATAAAAATAACTGAATTATAAACAACGGGTTATGTGTATGCAAGTATACGTTATCATTTAATCATACAGCACATACTGGTAGTCTATAATAAGTTTTAAAAATTTTGTTTGAATTACAAAAAAATGCATATAAAAAAATTGATTTTTTTAATCTGTTTTTCACTTAGTTGGCACTTTAATAGTAAATAATTTTCAAACTAAATTTACCACATTAACAGCAAATTTTTCATCATTCGTAATTAGAATAGCCCAATAATCTCATATAATGTATTCAAGATAGATCTGAAAGATAATATATGTAGCATACATCACTATTTCAGTAATATGGCAAAACATTTCAATCAGATATCATTTACATATATGTACCGAGAAATTTCGAGTATATTTTCATAAAAATGTCTCATTTGTGGATTACTAAATAACTATGTGAAATAAGTATTTACTAAATAGCTGGACAGAAAATTTTGCTGTTAAATAGGTACAAAATAAATAAACTCTTGGGAAAATAAATTTATTAGTAAGTAAAATGCAAGAATTAACTGCAAGATATTTCAGTTAACTGTATACATTTTCTAATCTGTCTGCTTCTTTCTCTGTGAGTA
>BMAO01008090.1:0-22236 GCA_019973975.1 Trichonephila clavata
TTTTTAAACTGTTAGACGTAGAGTCTTGAAATTTGATAAGCAGATTCCTTTCGTAAAGTAGAGAACCGCTACAAAATGGGGGTTTTGCGAATATCAACTACCAAGTTTGATTTCGGGAGATTAAGAGGCGTAATCGATAAATATTTCCATTTTTAAACTTTGATCATCCTGCTTGAAATTGGTAGGCATGTTCCTTTCATGGAATAGAGTTCCTCTAACAAAGAGTGAAACGAAAATTGACCCCTAAGGATGTTTGCGAGGGGTCAAGAGGAGTTACAGAAAAAATTAATGTTTTTAATTGTTAGACCCATATACTTGAAATTTTGTTAAGCATGTTTCTTTTGTTGAATAGAGATCCACTAAGAATGTATTTTAAGCAAATCAAGTTCTTAGGGGGGTGCAGGGGGTTACTGGGACGTATTGACAAAAAAATTACTTTTTTCGAGCTACAAGGACTATAATAATGAAATTTGGTTTGCATTTTTCTTTGTTGAATTGAAATCCGCTAAGAGCAGTAATTTTGGAAAACGGCTCTCAACGGGATTACGGGGATATTATAGTAAAACTTTTGCTTTTTTCTGTTAGATTTAGACTTGAAATTTGGCTTGCATGTTCAATTTACGGAGTAGAGATCCACCGAAAATTGGTTTTGCGGGAATCCACTTGGTTCTTGGGTTACGAAAGAGCAAATATCATCTATACTTCATTTTTAGAGATTTTTAGAAAATACAAATTAGATGAGTTCTGCCCTTTTTTTTGCGACAGTTAAAGGTACAATCGAATTCTTAATGCTAGGACTTAGATATCAATAATTTATATTATATATATATATAAGCAGTAAAATTTATAAACATCTATGAAATACCCAGCGAAGCGGGCGGGTAACAGCTAGTATATATATATATATATATATATACACTTTACGGATGTCTAAATAATTAGTATTACTTTTTTGGTAATTTAATTAGTATCTAAACTTAAACCTAACAAAAATGCATGTAACGTATTTTAAATGTTAACGAAGGATTAAAATGATCAGATTGTTTGTCACATAAACAAAATACAAAGTAGCAACACGAGGGTTATCGGCGATTTACCTTGTTAATTTTGAACCACGATTCAGTGCCAAGACAACATCTGAGACAACTCCCCATTCTCCAAATGCCCACGCCATATCAGTGAGAAGATTTTGAGCTTCTACAGGTTTAGTGTACACCAGTCTCCATTAAAAGCGTGTCTTAAGTGGCAAAGAGACTCGAACAAAAGGCTCTATAGAATAAATGCTGGTTTAAGATTTCATAAGCACTTGGCTACAGCGGTCAAATTAAAATGATTTGATAAAGAGCTTTAATAATTTTTTGAATGACTACGTACTTATTTTCGAAGATGCTCCACAGCTTTTTTGTCTTTTAACTTCCGTAAATGCAAATGTTTTGAATGAATTAAATTTCAAACTAAAAAGAAAAATTTCTTTTCATAAACTTTCTACATTTTTTATCACTAATAATTCTTTAATAAGATTTTTCAAAAATAATACAGTACATTATTTATATACAAGTCTTTTATTCATGAGCAATAAAATATTTTGGCCCATGGTGTACATCTAATTATGTTACCTTTAAAAGTTGTATGCTTATGTTACTCTAAATAAACATTCTTTAATCCAAAATCTGTTTAAGTTTTAAGACTTCTGATTATTTAGGAGCTTTAAATTACAGCAAAATATAAACATTCACAAAATTTAAGAAAGTTATATAACTTTCCTTTTACAGTCAAATAACTCAGAAAATATTAACCAGCTTCTAACTCGATATCTTTATATTTATGATGACAAAACTTTTGATATTAATTGATTAAAACTCTTTAAAACCATACGTATTCATGGTTTGATATAAATTGCTGGCGCTTTAAATAACCTTTAAACAAATATATTTTTAATATTTTAACAAGTCTCTTATGATTTGTTTCTATCTGTATAATACACGTAACTAAATTCCAAAACTATATTCGAGTTCCATTATGAACAAGAATATGACTTTTCATGAATAAATCAAAATCATACAAACTTAGCCAGACTATTCGAAAAATTATGTAGAATTAAAGATTTCTAACTCTTACATTCTCCAACTTCACCATGAATAAAGTAGCAACCATAGTGAGCTGTTTTTTAGAATTCCAAATTTTTGTTATAAATTATTAATATTTGCTGAGTGTGATTCTCTTTAAAATACTTGGATGATTCTCAGGATATGTAACTGTTATGCGCGTTCACGCTGTATTAATTCTTTTAAATGAAATAATCCTTAACATTCTGCAAAATATACCAACTGTCCCGCAGTTATTTTCCAATAAATTAAAAATGAAGAAGATGTAAATTAAAATCAAATTCTCCTGTAGAGTCCTCTTAAACAGTTAACAGAAATTAATCATACATAAAAATGTCTTGTACATAATGTGTACCAGTTTTAAAGCTTTTTGAATATAATTTCTTCGTCCATCTGGCAGGATCTGTTCCTTTATTGACTTCCATATTTAAAATTTTTTCTAAAAGATAATCTTTAATGCGATTACGTTGAAATCCTTACAAAACTACTTATATGAAGAATGCTAAGAAATATTTCTGAAATCAAATTCTCTCTGTTTTAAAATTCTGAACCTACACCAAAATTATAAAAATGAATTTTTTTTACTAAATTTATAACACAAATGTATTGCAAAATAAATTCAATACTTTTCTTTGAATCAGAAATATTAATCAATTGGAATATTAAAACAAGTCCGTTAAATAAATATATAAATTATTTGTAATAACAATCATGGTGCTGTTTATAAAGCTATTAATAAATAGGATTTTTATTAATAAACGATGTAGATAACTGAAACTGAAATCAATATTAATCTAAAATGTGGATGATTATATGGTGATCAATTTAATCTACAAAAGGAACATGATAATTTTTACAGGGTAAAAATAACAACCTATTCTTGCTTGAGGATAAATTTAAAAAATGATTTTTTTTCTTCAAAAAGTATATGTACTAAATTCTGATTCATTTGTATTTAGCATATTTAATTAAATAATTAAACCAAATTACGTAGATTTTATTTCAGTGTTTGACATACTTCTCATTCAATTGAATTGAGTTCTAAATAATTTAACTATCGATTTCTTGACGTTTCAATTTCTTTACAGACTCTTTGATCTGAGTCGAGGTTCATGGTATATAAAATATTTGTAGTCTATAATTTAAATAGCAAAATGCACTATACAAAACTCTGAAGAACTATTCTGCTTATACATGAATTGTAAAAAGTAAAGGAATATAATTTATAAATTCGTAGAATTTGTTTTGCTTAATTTTTTTACTTAGATTAAAACAGAAAAGGGATACTGAATATTACATTTAATGCTTCATTGAAGGCTTGGTAGAAAATAATATAAAGTTAATTAAAAGGGATAACAAAAGTCTCAAAGTAAAGAAAAAAAAATATGCAGGGATTTTATTTTTAAGGTAATTATTGGATTAATGATTTATGTATATATGTGTGAGATTTACTTCTAGGTAAACAGGTTTGATATACACTACTTTGAAAGAAATATATTTTTATAAAATTAAAGCTGCATAAATAAGACTAGCCACGACTTAAAATCAAAAAAATGAATTGCGAGAACAAAAAATTACATTGGTTAACAAACAGCACAGCACTTCTTCGCGACGTATTTTTCATTTAACGAGAATAATTCAATTAGTTTTAATTGAATCTACGACATGGTTCAGAAAAAGAAGTTTTGAATGGTATTTTATCAATGTCTAAGGGAATAAAAGTAAATCAGCTCACTTTTCAAGCACATAAAAAATGTTAGCTCAAAACAAAGGAATGAACAGGAATTAATTATTTTAGTAAAAGTGTGCTTTTATCTTCAGTCCCAGCCCACTTTAAAGAAGAATTTATGGCAGAAACCGTCCGCAGAGGAGAAAAGGTGGTTGTCAAGTGCCAAGCCTTTGGTGACAGGCCCATCACAATCACTTGGAAAAAAGATGGCCAACTACTAGATAAGCAAGCAGAGAAGAAGTTAGTTTTTTATTATTATTTTCCTTTAAATGTTGTGTTTTTATGAATTATGCTCCGGTTATTTTTTTTAAAAAATTACTGCAGTGGGAAATATTAGTCTCCTTTATTATCTTTCCATTCTAGAATTTTCTCAGTGTAAACATTAGTTTTCTCACTATCACTAATAATCCATCCATATAAAAAGTACAATAAAAGCACCAAATCATACAATAAATTAGAGGTTTTTTGTTTGTTAAGGGTCTCAGGGGTGTTGATTTTGTCTCGAGGTGTAAAAAATATAAACAATTTTCAAACAGATATAATTCTTTTAATTTGAATTAAATTATTCGAACCTCTTTCACCTTATTTACAAATTATTATGGTTTCAAAAAAGTAAAAAATGTTTGAAATATAATCATAATTTAAAAAATTATAAGTATATGCCAAATAAGAAATAATTTTGAAATAAATATTTTGCTTTACGCACGATATTTTTCTAAACTAGTAACCTTTCATGCATATAACTTAATAGAATTATAAAATGCATCATACTTTTAAAACCTAGTAATTTACGAGTAATATATCTTTTGTATTTCAAAATATTTGAAAAATATTAAAAATTTTGAAAACAATTTTTTTTATTTAAAAAATATAATTATTATTCTATTTATTTAAAAATACTACGATGTATTAAGGATACATTTAACTTTTTAAATCAACTTAATGCTAGTAATTAAAGCTACTACTTTAGAAAATAGTAATGCGCAACGTAAAACTTAATTAATATTTCTTATAGAAATATTTCTTATTTTCATATGCTTATATTTTTTTAAAACTATGGTTATATTTTAAACATTTTACACTTTTCTGAAGCCCCATTCCTTTATAAATAATGTGTAAGAGATTTGAATTGTTTATTTTTAATTTCAAAGAGTTACATGTATTTGAGTATTGTTTATATTTTCAGCCCTCAGAGAAAGTTAACACCCTTGAGACCCCTTAAATTTTACTTTCTTAAATGAGTGATTTTAAAATTATTCATTAAGAACTTATTATTTATAACAAAATGAATTCTCTTTATTGAAATATTTGTCACAATTTCAATTATTAACACTAAAATTTAGTATATATATATATACCTATATTTCCACAAAATAGTCTCTCAAAAGGACTTCATTAAGAGAGAATAACTAATGTGTAAAAAAATTTGTTCAAAATTAATTTTTAATATTTTATATTATTTGCAGTCATATAACAAGTTATTAGTAAATATTGACAATAAAAAAAATTACTTCACTTGAAAAAAAATATATTCTAAAAAATTCTAAGAAATGGTGTCATTATATAGTCATTGTTTTTCTAATGGAAATTAAAAAGCAGTAAAAATGACTTCCTTGGCCATCTATTGTAATATCATCTGATAGATGTGCATGTTCATATTTACATTTTCTCTCATATTTTAGATCTTACTGTCGGCTAAAGGGATTTGCAGTTGATCGCATTTTATATTTAGGACTTTTATACTTAAAATGTACTGAATTCATGTTTTCCTCATTTAAAATACAAATGTGACAACGAAATTAACCCAAAATTACTTCAGGCCGAAAAAATCGAAGTCTGATTTTAAGGATTAGGAATAACTAAAGATAATATATATGTGTGTGTGTGTGTGTGTGTGTGTGTGTGTGTGTGTGTGTGTGTGTGTGTGTGTGTGTGTGTGGTGTGTGTGGTGTTGTGTGTGTGTGTGTGTGTGTGTGTGTGTGTGTGTGTGTGTGTTTCATAATATATAAAAATATCACAAAAAAAATTCTGACTTTAATTACAGTGATGCAGTACCGTATAAATAATGCAAAAATTGAATGGAAACTCTTCGAGTTATATTTTAAATTTATGTGTTGCAGGTAAAATAAAAACTAGTTAGTATATTTATAAAGCAATGTTAGCTTTAATATAACCCAATTTTTTCGCTCTGGAAGCAAGATTTTTTTCTATTATAAATGTGATGTTCACCTAACTATTATTTAAAATATTTCTCACAAGCTATCAATTTCTAAAATGGATGAATCTTAAATAATTAATATACTTTTAGATGGTGACTAATTTTATAAATATAGATTCCTTATCTCATTAAATGAAATTATAAAAATAATTAAAAACGAGAAGTACTTATAATTATATAGAATCAACATCAATCTTACAATAAATTATTAATTCCACGTTACGAAAGACGATCATTCGATTTTTCTTGACATGGAATCATTGCAGTCTACTGCTTTTTTACAAAGCCGCACTATTTAAATAGAGATTCATTTGTTTCAAAATCATTCGGAAAGGCTGAGATTTTTCTTTTGTTTTAAAAAGAACATAATTATTTGCTTCAATTCCTCATTTAATTTATGTGGATTTTTTTTAAAAACTTTTTTATTTTATTTTAGTTATTTATAATTTTAATAAATTTAAGCATTTTATGAAATATTTTAATAAAGTTTGAAGGGCAAAGAAATATATGCTTATTACTTTATTTTTCAAATTCCATCATCAATAATTTGTTACCCGACTTTTTACTTAAAATGAGATAGGTTGATCTTTTGTGTAAGGGACGTGACATAAATATGTTTTTATATGTGAGTAGTAATAATTATGAGTGAATATGCAATTATAAATATATACAAATGCTCATTCGTAAATTAAGAAATATTGTTCATAAATCAATAATAAGTATTTTGACAAAAAATAAAAGTAAGAATCATGAAAAAATATTAGTCTTGTTAAACTGTAACTTTTGTGTATAATGAGTATTACATGTTTTCTTTAAAAACTAGTTTATTTTTAAAAAAGCTTACAGCTTCTTTTTAACTAAAATGTATTAGTCTACAAAAATTAATAAACGTAATTTCATGAGCACTTTGTGTTCACGATGTACTTTATAATATTTTATATAAAATATACGATTATAGAACTTAAACTGCGTGACTAAACATTTTTCTTCATACAAAGCTTTTAGCATAAATTTTTGACGCTTATTATTAAAAATTGAACTGAATCTTACCTTCATTTTAAAATTGGAGTTGGTATATAATAACTACTTGTTGTATCTATAATTATATTAGAAATTTTTGGAGGTTAAGTGTATTATTTGCATAAGTAACTTTTCAAACAATATTAAAAATAAATAAATAAATAAAAACTAAAAGCAGAATAAAGTTGTAAAATCAGGCACATAAGAAATATAATCTCTAAGCATAACTATTTTTATTTATTTACGCAGCTTATACTCAAAATTTATGTACGATTATGGGTGAAGAAGTAAGATAACTCAGGCGTAATTCCATTAGTAAGAGAAAAAAAAACCTATTGAATTCATATTTTATATAAAAGCACAAAACTTATTAATATTTTAAGACTGTTATACACATTTTGAATGTAAACAAGTTTAAATGAAATGTCCTGGACCTTAGATTGACACCGTCAGATAGGTGGTATTAGCAACAACAAAAGAAACTCTATAAATGAAACAATTCAAAAGTATTAAAAACAATAATTATTGTTTTAACTTAATTTTCATTAATTTTTACAAATAATCGAATTTTTTCCATTGGATAAATATATTTTAAAATAATGTACTCAAATATTGTCAATTCAAAATTATGCTTCTTTGCTCTGAAACATATCTCATATTTCTAAATAATCTTGCAATGCCGAAGAAAATGAGAAATGTTATTCATTTTTTCGTACGCATAAATTAAATTATATTGTAAAATTGCTAAGAAAAGCCACTTATTTTTGAATTTTTTTCAATATTTACCTTAAACTTACTTTACTTTAGAATAAAATAAATCGTTTACTCTTAAGAAAATTATTTTGGCATTAAAATTATCTCTCAAACCTTATTGTTTCAAGGCATGACATAAACGATTAAGTGTCCTCGATTCTGTCTATTTATTTTATAAATCTTAAGTGTGTACGTAATTCTCCCTTGTTCAGTTTCCTTTAATGTCAGGCACATTGTGACGTGTTATTGCTCCCTTGAGTATCATTTATTTCACTATCAGTGTTTCAAAGCTCTTTTCTCAAGATTGCTCTTAATCATTTCGATATAAAAACTAAAAGCCTTCTGAGACAAAACCGAATTTTCATTGTTCTTTTAGCTTTTTATAAATAATGTATATAATTTGATAATAATGTATAGAGTCATGGAAAAATTTATTGTTGTTTCAGAATCGTTATGATTTCATTGCTCTTTTTTAAAGTATTTGCCTTCATTCTTAATTTGATGTTTATATGATTTAATATTCAGTTAGGTTTTACATAATTTATAAAACCATTTTAAAATTTATTTTGTTGACAAAACATATAAAGATAACATTTATTATACTTTTTAGAATCAAAAATATAAAAGTTTTAACTATGCCCAATTAGACTAAAGCCATTTATTTTTAATCTCTAAGTTTGCATTTCACACACATTTAGAGTTTACGTATTATTTTACAATGGTCCACTGACTCACTTACGAAAAAAAACAGAACTACTTTGTAAAAAAACATGTATTCATTAATTTACCACGTCAAAAAGAAATGGAAAATATTATAAAAATAACATTGTTTTCTTAGACGGCCTATTTAAATTGATGTGTTCATTTTTGTTTTAATCACCGTTAACACAAAAAAGAAAATTTAGATATTTTATCTTATATTTATTCTACTACTACATATTTAAAAATCTGAACTTGTATCCTTCATTTCTTTTTCATAATTAAATAAAGTAATCAAAAGAAAAACACACCTTTTTTTAAAAACAAAAATTATATTAGAATCGATTCTAGTGAAGATTTAGATACAAAAAAAATTATGCATTTTAGGCAAATGAAAATAAGGATATCAAAAATATGAATTAAAATTGTGACTTTTAATTTTTTAAAAATATTTTTATTGTTTTCTTGATTTAATTTTATTTTTGTAACAGATATAATCTCTAAATATGTACTGGTTTACATACAATATATGAAATAAAGATTTAGAAGTGTTTCAACTATAAAATGTTTGAAACTTAAAGTTAAATTTATTGTACTTTTGGCAAATTTACTCTCCATAACTGGCTATGTATTTTTTTTTCATTATTTTAAATTAATTTGGAATTAGCAACTCATTTAAAAAAAACTTCGTATATAATGATATATTCATCATAAGTCTCAAATTGCAAACAACAAAGTTTATCCTTGATCCTAAGACATGGAACGAAGGGACTGGAAAAATATACATTTAAATATGAGAAAGAATTTGAACTCGATAAGGTAAACAGGTCTTGTATGATGGAGAGTATACATATAAATGCGTCTTCATGATGCAACATTAAATATTGATATTTAGTTTTTGGAAGATCTTTGCTTTAGTTTTTCAATACTTAAAATAAGCATCAAGTTTTATATCACTGAGCTAGATAAGTTTTTGTGTTTGTGTTTGTCACACTAATAGTTACAGCTATGGTAAAGAAGTCTATTAACTATAACAGATAGTTCCCAAATTCATTTTATAACGAATTTTTCGTAATTAGCTTGATAGTGGAAGATTTTTAAGGTTCCAAGCTATAGTTTTCTGCTTTTTAATACCAAAAATAGTAACCCCTTGTTTCATTACTTACTATTTAGTTTCATCAGTACTTTGTAGTAATTTTCCATCGTTGAACTTTTTAGCATGTATTTGCTCCTATCTACTCAAGCAAGTTTTTGCTGTATTGTGAACAAATGAATTGACTGCTTTCATTGTAGGCAAGTTGGCATGTAAAATGGCTTTAATGTACTCTGTTAAGATTTTATACTGCTGACCAAAAAATGCAACACCAAGTAGGAACACAGATATCACAGTGAAATTTATTTGGCAGACAATATGTTGTTTCAAAGATCAAACAAATAAAATTACAGTTGTAAAGAGGAGATGATGACAAAACCTGCAGTTAGTGTATCACTATTGTTGGCTCTAACCGCTGCCACACTCGTATCAAAGAAGCTTTGGTGTATCCTTAGGGTACAGTAGTCCATGCGGCTTCAGCGTATTGTCAAAGCGGATCTGGTATAGCAGTGGGTGGTGTATCCCGGGCCAGTCGCTGTGTGAGCAAGGACCATGTGTTTTTGATTGGAAGTAGATCGCCAAAACAAGCGGGTCAAGTAAGCAATTTATTCTGATGGGTAAATAAAAACTCTTGAACATTGCATGCCACTTGTGGTAGCGCATTATCTTGTTGGAATAAGGTTGATGGAGAGTTCTGAATGTATGGGAGGACCACGGGCTCCATCACCTCAGAAATATAGAGCTGGCTGTACAGTGTACCAGTAATGCGTACTTGACGGGTGCAGCAGTGAAATCCAATACCAACCCAAAAAATATACCGGGTGTAGGACCAGTGGGGCTATGCATAACGCAACAGTTCAGAAGTCTCTCCCCACGACGCCTCCAAACTCGAATCCGACCATCGTGATGTTGCAGACAGAATGTGGATTCGTCAGTAAACATGATGCCATTCCATTCCATTGTTCAAGTCCACTTTTCATCGCACCATTGGCGGCTCAAACACCTGTGATTTTCAGTCAAGGGTAAACGAAACAATGGACGCCTTGGGAACTTTCCACTCTGCTGCAAACGGTGTCGAATGGTACAAGCGGACACCAAATGATACGTAACAGGTGATATGGTTCATAATGTGGCCTTGCGATCCATCACTGCCATGCGCACAATCCGCCTGTCATCACGGGCAGTAATACAACGAGACAGGTGCAATAGGTCCGTCCAGGTTTGTCCGTCGCTTTCTTCTGCATCCAGCAATAACAGATCCGCATCAGAGTTGCTTGGTTTCGTCCGACAGGTTGACCGATTTCTCGGAAGGATAATCCGAAATCCCTAGAGGCTACTATTCTTCTTCGGTCGGATTCAGAAACTTAGTCAAAAGACGTTCGATGTCTTCTACGAATTAGTTTACACACAAAAAACACATGAAAAAACAATTGCCTTACTTCAAATAGCCAATCTATTCTTCTCCTTATATAGGGCTTGCGGGTGGCACTACGGTCACCAGTGATGTGCTTCTGCGCTTTTTCTGCTAATGATTTGCATATTCCATCGCCTCCAACGCATGATGAAATTTCTCATGGTTTGCATGCTTTTTTGCTTTTTTCAGGGTGCTACATTTTATGTGGCTAGCAGTGTAAGTTTCTGCTTAATTGTTTTCACGCTTTAAACGGAAGTTCAAACCATATATATATTTTTTAATATCTGTTTTCTTTCTTCCTTGAAGGTTGATTACATTTTGCTTCTCTCTTTACTTTCTGTAGTATTTTCAACACCTAAATTTTAAAAAAAACAGTAACAAATGCATTTCTTATTAAAGGCCTTTTTAAAATAATTCCAGGCTTCACCATAATTTTGGATATTTACATTTATTTTACAATCATTAAGAAATAGCAGCTGTAAAATTTTGCCTACGTTTTAAATCTTTATAGATTCTGTGCAGGAACAATGGCAAAATATAAGCTCATGTGATTTTAAATAAATATAGACATGAATTAAACTAATAAAATTGAACCTCTTGGAAATATATAAAAATTCGAAATTTATACTTACAAACATTTCTAAACATTAAATTTGCTTCACCAGGTAGGAAAGCAAATAACAAAATTTCAACCAATGTACATGTACAAAATTGTAGGAAGAAGACATGATTATATTTGTAGCCAATTTAGGGTTATGCAGACCCTAAATTAGCATACACAACAGCCACTTCAGGCAACTAAAAACTGCTCTAACCTATCAAGCCGATGGGTTAGAGCCGTTTTGGTTACTTTGTTGCATACGCATCATACAGAACTGGAGTTAGATGAAAGATAACGTCAAGTCATTCCATCTTCCTTCAAGCCAGTGCTACACTTCGTCAATGGTAATGGCTGGAAAGCGGTTGTAGCCAGCTTCTGGCCGGGTCAACAGTCGAACATCCTATGTATCGTGGTGGGTCAGAACATGACGGTAAAATCACGGACTTAAGGTTATCTTGATAAAAGATGACGTTCTCTAGGATTCAAAGATAGAGTACATCCACCGGTTTTAAGACATAAAAAATGTAATGCACACCGAACAAATGCCCGTGCTGTGTTTTATGGCTGTCCATAGCATCGTACTAAGTGCAGGACAGGGTAGTATGATGATATTAAACATAAGCATGTCGAGTCGTTTCACTCAATGTCTCCTGGTACGGATCCGTCCTTCATAATGCTGCTCACAGGACTGTGACTCATCAGCAAAAGACAACGGGATACCATTCGTCTGTATACTGCCGTATCAAAGGAAACTACTATAATGGTTGTCATATTGCTTCAGAGACCGTCGCACTGCCAGTGTAGATACTTGTCAGTTGTAACAAGCCAACTTCCTTACTTTAGGTCCATGATGTGTCTGTACGATCTTTCAAGGAAGACTTGGCATCGAGAGTTAGTGAAGTGCAGCCGTTGAGTTTGTGCATGGCGTTTAGTACAATCATCTTTAAATCCATAGATTCCACGTTTCCACGATAGTCGTTGGCTTCCAAGCAATGCGAATAGCATTATGTTTCTTAACTCTTTCTACTCACGCAGCCGATATCAAATTCCGATACGAGATGGTAGCCGTTTCTCGGTCTTATATAAGACACAATACGATCTTCTCAGAAAAATCCAACATTAAAATGTGATTTCTGGATGAGAAACTTTCTGCTTATAAATTTTCCCTTTATACTGTGTTTAAAATGTCGTTTCTTCTTTCTGAGTCATTCGATTGCACTTAAATGTTAATAATTTGCACATCCTAGTATTTCCTTGCTTTTAAACATTGTATATCATAATTATTCATTAATTTAGCTAAATGGCAATTGAAGCAATTTTCATTTTTAAACGAAATTAAAAAGTTTTGTTATTTGGAAAATGTGTGTAACTGAAAGGTTTTCTAAAATGCTTTTTTGTAGTTTTGCCTAAGTTGAATTAATATTTTTTTTATAAAACATGAACTAATCATTCATTTAAATAATGATTTTAATGGTTTTTTATTCAAAATGTCAGTTTTTTTTTTAAAAAAAAGATACGAACAAAATATAAATAGAGAGGTAAATAAATTTGAAGTATTCGTTGTAGAATGTCAGCATTCTTTAGATTGATCAATGTGATATTAATAATGAAAGGAACAATTAATGGTAGTCCCAACCAAGCCAATGCTTATTAACCAGTTGAACTGAATTCACTAAGGCATACCGTTTTCAGATATTGGAAGCACAATAAACCTGTCAAATATTCGTAACTTCATTTCTATCGGAAAATATATGGTGTTATTTTGAGAAAATTTATGAGATAATAAATTCATTTAAATCATTTAAATGAAGAAATCGCCCTTTGACATTCAAATTTGATTAGCAAAGATAATGGAAAGTAAAGTGATGAGATGATTTTCTAATTATTCTAGAGAGCAAATACAATTATTATCCATTTAATGGGAAAAAAAGATTCAGTTCATATTATGCATCATTGAGCGTAGAATAAAGAGAAAATACGTTTTAGAAAAGATAAATCAAAAAAAATTAACTACGCTTTTAAGTATAAGTAGATATATTGAAAAAGAAGACAAAATCAAATAATACGTGCAATTCTCATCATTGATGATTAATTTACCTATAAAAAGGACCGAAAAGAAGGAATTATTTTAAATATAAAAATTCAAAGAAATAGTATACTTGAGAAAATATGAATTTGTCTTACAATTCAAAAAACTACTTTAAGAAGTATTATCATGCATGACATAATATGCTTTAAACAAGCAATAAAATCATATGGCGTAAATACAGAGAAGTCTTTATTTACATTATCGGTATGTAGATATTTATACAGCCATCAAACACTTATTTAAAAGCAAATATTTCCATTAAAATAATGAACGTTTTTTTCAAACTTTTGAAAATCTTTGCGAGCGTAATTTTATAAATAAATATTTTCAAATACTATTTTTATAGATGGGAGAAATGTATTTGTATATATATATATATATATATATATATATATTCAAAATTTCTCTACAAGAGAGAGATGAATTACATGATTAATACTTAAAAGAATATCAATTGCCAGATAACAAGACAACAGAATTTAGAAGGAGATATGAAAGATTGAAATAACACAGTAAAATATAAAAGAATGGATGCTTCAGTATTATCAACATTGCTGACTTAGGACAGCTAGTATACATAAAATTTTCTTTAAAAAAAATCCTTCTGTATAAAAGTGGGGTTGAACATGTTTTTTGGCCTGCCAACCTTCCCCCTTTTTTGTTAATAATACCAAGCAAATACCGCTTGGAAATAATGGATAGGAAATCTAAATCCATTATATGGAAAAGGTAACTTACCCAAAAATTGCATACTGAAATGCAGAGCCCGCGCTAAATCTGAGTACAATAAACAAGTTATTGCCAGATTCTGGACCATAAATACAATTTCAAAACAAAGCAATGGCTGAAAAATAGCACTTAGCAAAAGTATGAAAAGAATAGAAATAATAAAATAAGAAATGTAAACATACTACCATTATCTTACTCTTAATATGGTTTAAAAGTTATAATATATTCTAAAAAAGTAATTTTTATCTAAAACTAGAAACTGGGGGTATTTAAAACTATCTAGGAAGAATAATAAATCTATAATATAAACCTTTTAAAACTATGGAAATTTAATCCTTACTATTTAGAATTTCATTATTTAAATATCTATTAATAAAATTAATAGGGTAGTTTTGAATTAAACAGTATTTAGTAAAATGTTTATAATTTTTTATTTTTTCTGATTTATTAGAAACTAGAAGTTTATTGCGTAGTGTGTAATTAAGAACAATATTTCTGAATATAGATACATGCACATTACTCTCCCAATGCGGTACTTTTATAATATTGAAATTAAAGTCTTCTCGTTTATCATAAATATTAGTAACTATTTTATAATCATTTAATTTAATTTCTATATCAAGAAAATTTCTTCGTAACTGTTACTATTTGTCTGTATTAAATTAAGATATTGTGGATAAAAATTAATATTAGGTATAAAGTTGTCTTGCTTGCCAAAAATGATTATATCATCTATATAACAAAAAAATAAAATTCTAAGTTGTCTGTGAAACTATTTTCAAAATAATGTAAATATAAATTGGCAAGACAGTTGCTAGAATATATATAGCCCCCTTTTTGTAATTAAAGGGACTTAATATTCACATAGAACTTCAGAAAATTTAGTATAAGTTTGAAAGTAAATATTTTTAAGTAACCTTTCATAAAAACATTAAGCTTTCAAATATGACATCAATGGTTCAGTTAATGTGCAGAAAATAGCATATTCCAAAATGTTTTGAACTTACGTTATGTCATAAGCAAAAATACATTAAATATTTGTCTTCAGATCTAGTTTTATGTATGTATAAAAGTGCCGGTTTAAGTTCATTTCGGGACCTGGGTGCAGAAGATCTGTAGTCCCCTTGGCATTGGTGGATCAAAGGAAAATTTGGTTAAGTCTTTGCTTATCCGTGTATATATATATATGAATAAAATAAGTCATACAATAGAATATTCCTACTAATATTGGAGAATAACATAATTTCCTAAAATCTGAGATATTGAGCAATTCAAATTGTGTAAAGACCGAAAGAGTCATTGGAATAAAATGTACTCCACAGTTATATTCGAATAATAATAATAATTCGAAGCTATATTTGAATAGTAATAATAAATTAATATTATATTGGTATAACAATAATACTCAGTTGTAGTTATTTCACTAAAGGTAATTTAACAAATTGAAAGGAAAAAAAACACAATCAATAAAACTTTATAAATCTTCTGAATTTTAGGAAACTTACTATAAATAACGAAATTTTACATTGCTCTTAACATAGGATTATACTATTTTTTTTTAAATCTTGAAATCTGTGGAAAGAATGAATTATGTTAAGAAATTTATCTCACTGCATGATTGATATGTAATACAAAAGCTAAATCAAAAGTTAAAAGAAATTAAACCATTTTTAAAATATTCTGTGAAATATTTCAGACTAAAAGTTTAAATTAGATATTAATAAGAAATAAATTTGAGCTCCCCTTTTATTTTCAGAGCGATACACAAACTTATCCTAGGGAAATAACGTAACTAAGCATATAAGTTTTAGGCCGATTCAGGTATTTTTTCTTTATAGCTTATACTCGCAATAAAACATCTGGATATATTTTATCTGTGTGTGATTTAGGTATACAATCGATGAAACGATGACGGATGAGGGCATAACTTCAGAAGTTCACATTCAGTCTGCTGATAGAAGAGATTCATCTCTCTTCACTTGTCTTGCTGAAAATTCATTTGGAAAAGATGAAATGAATATTCAAATAATTGTCCAAGGTAACTAATTTTTTTTTCAAAAAAATTCCATTATAATATAGCGTTAATCTAATTTGCATCAATAAATTGGCATTTTTATTTACATTAATTTGACTAAATTATTGTAATTTTTTAATCAAAAATTATATATTTATGATATGTGTTATTTTAAAATAAATAAATTATTGCGGATATAGGGTGTATAAAGTTAAAATTAAAATAACACAGAGGAAATGAGCATTAAATAGTTTGCATGCCAAGTTTAAATTATTTTGATTTAAACAATACTTAATAAATTTTTCAGAAAATATATTTTAACCTACCTCTTTTGTAATTAAAATGCAACAATTCATGTTTTTGAATAAAAAATTTTGATTTCCAAAACCTTAAGACACAGAAGAATCTGCACTTTCTACAGATTCTTCGCAGTCACTTTCACTCAATCTTATGTCTTCAACGGAATATAAATTAGAACAAGACAGTTCACTACCATCCGATTCATTCTCGGAAAGCTCTATCATCAATTAGCAATTTCATCTGGGCTTTGATCTTTTATATGAGCCATCGTTTCAGGGTGTCTACTCTGCATAAAGTACGAAAATCGAATGATTTTTTTTTAATAAGCAGTTAAGGAAATGCTATGTAACGAAACCCTTAGACAATGATTTTAGAATAACTGACTAAATTCCGCTGTGAACCTAATTAAACTGCATTCAAGGTCAAATAAATGTGAGATATAACTTCCGGGATTTGTTTTACTAATGGTATCAGTGAACTATATTTTGCTGAACAACAGCTATTTATAATGATAAATTGCCTTGGTGTCGAAACGACACCAACGGACATTCTAAATTCTCTCCTAATTGACCTAGATCCACAAAACCTTTTATGTATTATCTCCATGAAAATGATTAAAAGTCACGAAAAATTTTTAAATTCCCTGCAAATGCCGGAAGGAGAACCAACTAAACATGCTCCGGTATCCAATCGAAACGACGGCCGTTCTAGCGTTTAGTAACAATCAATTGTTAAATTAATGCCAAGTATAAAAATTTATCATACATTTAAAATTAATAACAGTGTTTACAGTGTCATTTTTCCTTTATGATATGGAGTATAACAGTTACAATATTCTTTTGATTTACTTTGGAAGCGAAGGCTATTTTATATCCACCTCTGAATGCTGTTACTTGTACTTCACAATACTTACAATTATATATATATATAATATTATATATAAAATTTGCATTTTTCAGTTAATTATATAATTTCTACACTATTTTTGTGTAATTGACAAATATATTTAACACTTTTGCTTGTACTGAATAAATTTTTTTTTTCCGCACTTTTTTTTCTTTCAGAAAAGCCAGACAAACCTTTCAAACTTACTGCCATGAAAGTACAAGTAGAACTATTTCACTCTCCTGGTCACCGCCATACTCTGGAAACAGTCCTATTTCTCAATATACGATACAATATAAGCCGGGATCAGGTATTTTAAATGTTATCAGTGTTTGTTTTTTGAAGTTTTTATTTACTTATTTTTATTTCTAGAATGCTCTTTTCCTAATTTTTCCAAACATTTTCTACCTAGTATAATCATTTGATATATAGATGGCGGCCACGTTCTAAAATTTTCTTACTTATAAGCTTTCCTTTTCAGAGATTCCAATAGATGGCAGCATGATAGTTATTCACCAATATTGTGAAAGTATTATATAGAAGATTTTTTATTGAAAGTCGGCTAAAATGATATGAACCAATAATTTTTTACAAAAAATTTAATTATTGCTTTTATGTTGTTGCATTGAAAATTTAATTTTCATGGAAATTTTGAATGGTTTTAATCTAAAAATATTCCACAAAAAATCAAGATTTACACTATTTTTTATATATGACGCATATGTTGACAACATTTATCTGCACTGTTATATTACTTGGAAAATTAAGCTTTCTATTAATAACACTATTAAATATATGATGAGCCTCAATGAATATTCAAATTCATACTCAATTAATATATATTTTAAAAAAAATATAAAGCACTAAAGAGAGAATAATAAATATTGAATCTCATCTTCTTAAAATAGTAATAAATACATCTAATCAAATTTCTTTTTGCTTAAAAAATGAAGGATAAAAGCACAATCCCAACGCAGTTAATGATTGTAAATTTCGAAAAAAACTTTTATGGAATAATTTTATCTCAGAAAGTTATAGTGTCTTGTGTTTGAAGTTGTACCCACTCTGTAAACAAGATTTCCAACATTGATAATAGTAATCAGACTCAAACATAGCCAGATTTTAGGACATTTTCAACAAATATAGGAGCATTTCTTTTAAATGAGACAACACATGGAATAATGTTTGTGTACACCCTCACTATTTCTGCGTTTTAAATTATATTTATTCTGAATTATTGAATATATTTTTTCTGATTTATTGGTTTATCTGAACTCATTTATAAAGGATAAATTTTCTTTAATATGTATAATCAATTCATAATAGTTGAAAAAATTCAGTGGTAAGCAAACGAAAAAAATTGAAGAAACGAACATCGGAAGAGAATTGCCGACAGTCGTCAAATTATGCATAATAGATCAATTTTGTTTGAATGTGAACATTTTATAAACTGTTCAGTATTTAAATGCCTTGTTTAAAAATAAGGTAATAGGAAGTTGATATATATACATGCATTTTGTGACTTATTTCCTGAGGGGTCACGAACTACTCTAAACTACTTTGATTTTTTTCTTAAAAAAACAAATTCCAATATTTATTCTACCATAAAATGAATTAATCTTTTATTTGTTTAAAATATGTATTGTTATTATTATTATTTTAGAACACGTTATGTTGGCTGATTAAATCATTCTTTACACAATTTCAAAATGAATAACTAAAATGCCGAGGTTCTAAGTCATAAATTGAGATTTCTGCTCAAATTCCAACCTTGTCAACTGAGCGAGCTTGTTTTCAGTTATATATGAACTCACTCATAAATATTCGAATTAGAATACTAATTAATTAATTATTATATTTTTTTAGTATCTTGCGAATAAATATTTGAGTTAGAAAATTAGGACTCTGGAAATCCACAGCAAAAAATATCATGTTCAGATTTCTTGCTCGAAGCAAAATGCTGGAAAATAAAATTATATAATTATAAATGTATATAATGATTGATATAAAAAACACATTAGAAATGTCAAAATGTCATATTCATCGATAAAAAAATCCAAATTTAAAATTTAAATTATAGTACCGATAACAACAAAACAGTTGGTAGAACGCTTAACTTGACAATGTGTGATATGAAAGCAAAAATGATGTGCTAAATATAATTTAAATCAGCAGCATAATTTGAATCAGAATAATTTTTCTGAAAGAAACCACGGAATTAATTTAGGACAGGGCAATAATTAGAACACTTAATTTAGGGTAGAATTTTGAAAATCCGAAATGTTCCACTTTGCGTTTAAGTTACTGGTAGTTTTCATTTTTCAAGAATTGCTTATCTAAAATCATAAGAACAGTAATTAACTGTTTATATGCTGCATTAATTTAATTTTTCTCCATTACCCGTTGAAAGAATTGCATATTCTGTATGTGGAAAATAACTAGATGACTCTACTCATATATATATTTTAAAGAAATACGAAAAGTTCACTAGGGTTGAAAGAAACTTGTGGGGGGGGGGGAAGAAAACAGTTCTGACATTAGAAATCAAAATGAATATTTATGATCGGGCTTTATTTGTCATCATTCTTTGGTCTCTAGTGTTTGTATGTTACAAAAACTCGGAAATATTTACGACCTGCGGATTTTTTTTTAAATATTTGATCTATCAAAAATGATGGGGCATCAGTTTTTATCTATAAATACTGGGCTTCTAAAGTATTAAACTTTTCGGAGGAAAAAACTTCCCTGGAACATTATTTCCCCCGCTTTCCTTTACAACATATGTTAAGGAGAATTACGTTCTTCTATTAAACAATGCAACAAGAAAGAAAGGAAAAAGAAGAAAAAAAAAACTATCTTTGAAACTGAAGATTATTATTATTATTTCTTTTTTTTGCATTTAAAATGTTGATTATGTGTTCTCAGAAGTGCAAAAAAAAACTTTGCAATTCATCTTCTCTTTTATGCAATTAAAAAAGGATATAAACTCGTCATTAAAAGTACTTATATTGAGGAATTTATTATAAATTATTTAATTAATGTGCAATTTACAAAATAAATTATGGTTCCATTTCTAAAAGAAAATAATTGTAAAAATTATAATGTTGCATTTATTGTTTCAAGAAAAAGGTAAAAAAAAATTTAAAAACTAATTTTGCTCTGTTTATTATTGTGTAATATATTGGGGGATAAAAGAAAAACTTTTTTTTCTTTCGATACGTTTTTTTTTTCTTGTGTGACTCATGCTTTTACAGTATTATTAAAGCTTGATTTTAATACAAATATTGTTTAGTTTTCAATTATTTAGTTTTAAATTATAATTGTATGATATACTTGTCTACATCTAAAATGCATTTAAAATAATATTTGCGGGATTTTCAACTCATGAGAACAGTTTACTTGAAATAAATTAACTTCATGTAGTAGAAATGGGAAATTTTAAAATAATTTTACTAACACAAATAAAGGGATAAACGCCTTCAGAACTAATGTCCATTATTGAGAACCATGCGCTTATCCACTTTTGGTTTTGTAAGTCTTAAAAACTATCCATCAGATGTTAATCAAGGAATATATTATCTATTGTTGTATTGACTCTAACTAATACGGCACGCATCATTACGGATATGTAAAACCATTTTTGAGGAAAGTACAAATATTTCTACTAAAAACTAAATTGTTAGGACTATCTTCGAAAGAGTACATTCTAAAATGTAAAGTTATTTCAAAAATAATATTAGAATTCTGTAGAAAATTAATAGACTAATTTATTCAGGCATGTGAACTGAAAATAATAAACATAAATAGATACTATTCAGTCATTGGTCTCTGGCTTATACTTTTGAGATAAATCTAAATATAGCAGTTGTATTTGATTTTTTTTTATAAAAATCGCTTTGTTTATTTATTTTTCTCTGTAGATGATTTTAAACATTTGAAGAAACTCCAATCAATTTAGTAATTTCAAATAGAACTTCAGTAACTCATTAAAAATAGCAAAAGGGTGAAAATTTTCAAGTTTTAAACAAAATTTTTAAAATTGTTAGTTAAAGCTGCCAAAAAAGGGTTTCAATCTAAAGACTTATTTCATATAAAAGTATCAGTCATGAACGATTTTAAGTTAATTAATATACGACTTCAATTAGAATTGTTTATACATAAATGCAAACTTTAAAAATAAATTTAAAATTCATTATTTAGAGGAGCCATATTTTAAAAGTGCTTAAAGCTTTTATTTTACTGTTGGAACAAAAGAAAATTAAATGATTAGCCGCATATTAGTAGAAAGTATTTAAATCTAGCTCACATATATGTGATATTAGCTCGGATATACAGGGCGGTGCTCAATTCAACCGACGGTTGATAGTAGGCACCTTGGGACAAAAAACCACCCTGAAACATGGGGGGCAACACACGTTTAGTCGGAGTAATTCACAAAAATATTCATGTAGGGTGTGATGTCGAGTAGAGTGAAAAGGGCAATAAAAGGTAAGAAATACTTTTATTAGATGTAAAGCATGTTTACAATACGATAATCAAAGCTCAACGTTAGAAATGCAACGAAAAAAATGATTGTCACAAGAACTG
>BMAO01008091.1:0-75963 GCA_019973975.1 Trichonephila clavata
GCATTTAAAAATAATGGTAGATTAGAAATAAAATTAGAACCTGTGTATAATTCTGAGTGTTATTTTTCTGACCAATCTACTAATAATTATGAAATTTGGCATAACAGGTTATGTCATTTAAATTATAAATATATGCTTAAATGAAAGATTATATTAATATTGATAGTGTAAATAATTTCAGATGTGAAACTTGTGATATAGGTAAGGTAAACAGAAAAACTCATCGTAGTATTGAAATAAATCAGAGTTCACAAATTCTTGAGTTGCTCCATGCCGACCTGTGTGATCCAATTAATATCGAATCATATGGTGGTGCAAAATATTTTATGGTAATTGTAGATGATTTTTCTGGCATGTACTTTACTTATTTCTTTAAAAAATAAATATGAAGTGTTATATATATTTTCTCAGTTTAAGCTAAATATGAAATTTAACTGATAAAAGTATTAAAAAGATGAGAACTGATAATGGGTTAGAATTTGTAAATGAGCAACTAGATACTTTCCTTGCTAATTCAGGAATATTTCATGAAAAAATTATTCCGTACAACAGTGAAAGTAATGGCAAAGCAGAAAGAGCGAACCGTGTTCTTTTAGAAAGAGCTAGATCTTTACTATATGAAAGTAAGCTTCCTTTAAAATTTGGGCCGAATCTATTAATTGTAGTACTCAGGTATCTAATGTAACACCACGAAAAGTGAAAGAATAAATTCCATTAGAAATTTGGACAAGTAATAACCGAAATTAAATTATTTCAAAAAATTTTGGCTGTGTGTGCCTATTTTCACGTTCCGAAAGTATTGAGAAATAAATTGAAGTTCCAGGAAGACGTGGAATTATGCTAGGATATGCTAGAGAAAGGAGGGGATATCGAATTTATGATGTAAACATAAAAAAAGTAATTGAGGAGCGATCAGTTAAATTCAATGAATCTTTAAAGGGTAGTATTTATTTAGGTGAAATTGAAAATGAAACATGGGATATTGACTCGTTTTTTCGAAATCTCTCCCGAAATAAACGAAATTAATCAAAATTCAGAAAATAGAGTATTGTCTAATTTTGAAATAAATAATGATCATAGTGGCAATTGAGAATGATAACTCAATTCCCCTTCAGACTATACCATCCCATCAGACAGGCAGAATCCAACTCCCGGTACTTGAATTGAATGATGTACAAAATCAAATCCCTGTTAGAAGATCGGAAAGACTAAAATCTAAGCAGATGTGAGTTCATTTAACGGATAATGTACCGAACTCTTATTTTGAGGCAAAAAATAGTGCTAATTGGGAAAATTGGAAATTAGCAATGGAGAATGAATTAGATTCGTTAGATAAACATAAAGTCTGGGAAGTAGTACAAATACCTGCAAAATCAAAATTGATAAAAACTAAGTGGGTGTATAGTTTAAAATAAGATGATGCTGGGAAAAATATAAAATACAAAGCAAGGTTTGTAGCAGCTGGTTTTAATCACATAAAAAATATAGATTATTCAGAGTCGTATTCACCAGTTGTAAATATTGAATCTTTTCGATTGTTAATTGCACATGCAGCTAAATTAAAATTAAATGTTAATTTCTTTGATGTAAAAACTGCTTACTTATTTAGTGATTTAGAAGAGACTGTGTATGGTGTTACCTCCACCTGGTTATGAGAAATTAATTGGAGATGACAAAGTTTGTAAATTGAAAAAGAGTATTTATGGTTTGCCACAGTCAGGTAGAAACTGGTACATGGAATTAAAATGTGAATTAGAAAAATTTGGTTTAAAACAATTAGCTTCTGATAATTGTGTATTATTAAAACTGATAATCAAAGTGTTCTTATATTATGTATGTATGTAGATGGTTTAGCTATTTTTTGTAACAATGATAAAATGTATGAAGATATTGTAAATAAGATTAAAAAATGTATTTGAAGTGACTGAAAACAAAACTGATAAGTTTTTAGTATGAAAATTGAAAAACATGAAAACGGTATTTATTTATCTCAGTGTGAATATATTTAATTCATTATTGATTAAAAATAATTTAGAAAATTGTAAAAGTGTTAAGACTCCAATTGTGAAAGGGAAGATAAAAAGTTTTTCTTCTACAAATGAATTTATTGACATTACTATGTATCAGGAATTAATTGGTGAACTTTTGTATTTAGCTAATAGAACTCGTCCTGATATTTCATTTGTAACATCTTATTTATCACAATTTAATCATAAACCAGAGAAAAGACATTATAATTTGGCTAAAAGAGTATTAAGATATTTGATGGGTACAAAAGATAAAAAATTGTTTTATGAAAAAGAATTTGGTATTTTAAATGCTAGTTCAGATGCAAGTTGGGAAATGCAGAAAATGGAAAATCATTTTCAGGTGGTGTAATCTTACTTGGTAATTCATTAATTTTATGGAAATGTTGTAAACAGAAAAGTGTTAGTCTATCAACATGTGAAGCAGAGTTGTTTCTATTTCTGAAATTTGTAAAGATATAATTTGGACTGTAAATTTGTTAACTGAATTAAAATGTAAACAATTTATAAATAATGCTGTAACTTTAAATTCAGATAGTCAAGCCGCAATTCAGTGGATTAAGGGTACCCGTTCTTCAAATAAATCAAGGCATATGAATTTACGTTTTCATTTTGTGAAAGATTTAATAGAAGATACTGTAATTAAATTGGAATACATTCAAACGGAATTTTTAATTTCAGATTTTCTCACAAAAGCCAGGAATGTACAAAGTTACAATATTCAATGGAAAAAATTTCATTACTCTCATGATTTTTGTGTCACTGTATTTGTTATATTTTATGTGTATTATGTATATGTTTATGATATTGTCATTGTTTGAAAAAAATGTATCACTCGCAGGAGGGGTGTTGGGTTGAAGCGAGCGAACTATTTTTTTCTGGAGTAAGAAATGGTAGAAAATGGTAGAAATTATGGGAGTGCCTGTTTCCCGTAGGGAAACTTAACCTCCAATCATTGGGTGAGTGAAAAGCTTTAGTTGGCTTATTTTTAAAATCTTAGCCCAGTACTGTGAGGATAATAAATTTAAGGGATTACATGAGGATAAAGAAAAATATTGGTTTAATAAAAATATGGTGAATTAAAAGAATGTTGGTGTGTGTGGAAATTTAAAAGAAAATTTGTGTGAGTTATAGTAATTGCGAAGTGTGTGGGTGTTATGATGAGTGAGAGAGTGCTATCAATGATGAGCCGGAGCGGCGATCCCCTCCGAGTCATCATTGACATTGAGTCTGAAAGTAATGGGGAGAGGAAGAAACAGCCGGCACAGATGCCGCTCGTGCAGTTTCTCCTCTCGGTCTGAGGGGTGGCTCGGGAAGAGTGCCTATTTATCTGGAAGTGCTCAAATTAGCTTGCCTCGGTGAATGACCAATCAGGATGGAGCTGGGCGTGGATGCTTGGGGTGAGGGGAGTTTTGGAGTGAAAAAAAGGGCCGGAATAACAAAAGGGCCAAAAATCAAGATGGGTTAGTAAGGAGGATTTTACTAGAAATTTTACTAAAGCAGAATGTTTCTAGGTCTATTGAATAATGGGTTAAGCTGGTAGATTTCAATGCGCTTTATTGCGCGGTTTTCATGGAGGTCGATTTTATTAAAGAAGTTAATGGAGATATTTTTAATTTGATTTTTGATGGTTCTTAAATTTAGAGCGATTCTTAAGTCTGAGTTTCTCATATACCAATCTGCTTTAGTAATCATTCTGATAATTTTATTTTGGGCTATTTCAATAAGGTTAATGTTGGAATGTGCGGCGTGTCCCCAGATCGGGCACGCATATAACAGAGTTGGTCTGAGAATCAGTGCATAAATAAGCATTTTATTTTTGCGAGATAAAACGGATTTCCGGGAAATTAGGGGGTAGACTTTAGCCACGGAAATATTGAAGTTTTTCCTAATTTGTGTAATATGTTGTTTGAAGGTGAGTCTTTTGTCTAGGATAATTCCTAGATATTTTGTGTTTTTAGACCAGGGTACGTGTGTGTTTTGTAAAAATAAGTTGGGTGGTTCTTTCTTGATGTGGTGCGAGAAGAAGACGGCCTCGGTTTTGTTTACGTTCAATTGTATTTTCCAAATTGAGAACCAATCTTCAAGTCTCGCGATGTGTTTGTGAAGTATGTGTGTGATGAGTTTGAGATCTTTGTTTTGTGCCAGAATTGCCGTGTCGTCTGCGTACATGCAAATAGTGGTTTGGCTGGTTCTAGGGATATCATTTACATAAATGTTAAATAAAGTTGGGGCTAGCAGGGAGCCCTGAGGTAGGCCTGCATTGATGTTTCGGTTAGAGGAGTGGGTATTATTGACGCGAACCGCAAAAGTACGGTTAGTAAGGTAGGAGTTAATTAATTTAATTAGGTGAGGAGGGGTGTTAATTTTAATTAGCTTGTATAGCATTCCCACATGCCATACTCTGTCAAATGCTTTTTGAATATCGAGGAAAACCGCTCCAGTCGATTTCCCGTTCTGAAAGCCTGTTTTTACGTACTCAACCACGCGCAGCAGTTGGTGCGATGTGGAAAGATTGGCTCGGAAGCCATGCTGCTGGGGAATGATAATGTCATTCTCTGTAAGGTGGTTATTAAGGCGTGTGAGTATAATTCTCTCAGCGATTTTACTGAGGATCGGTAGTAGGCTTATTGGCCTATAGGAATCGGCCTTGGTTGGGTCTTTTCCGGGTTTCAGAATCGGGATGACTGAGGCTGTTTTCCACGATTGTGGGAAGTAACCGAGCTTTAAGATATTGTCAATTATATTGGTAATTTGAAAAATAGCAGAGAGGGGCAGATTTTTTATCATTTTATTAGTAATGCCTTCTCGGCCGGGTGCTTTTTTGATTTTAATTTTTTTAATATATTTAATAATTTCAGAGGGTTTGGGGTTAATTGGGGTGTCATCAAAATTATTGTCATTGGTAAGGAATCTAGTAACCAACCTGTTGTGATTATTGTCAGAGGTGATATTTGTGATGTTGTTAAGCTGAAACTGGTTCTCAAGTGAGTCTGCCAGTGTTTTAGCTTTATCAGTGTCTGAGTAGGCAATTCCGGTGTGGCCTGTCAGGGCTGAGATGGGGGTTCTCTTCTTCCTAAAACCCTTGGCCGTTTTCCAAAGGGAACCGTCCTCTGGGTCTAGTGAAGTGAGCATGTCCTCCCATGTTTTTTGTGTGAAGGCGTAGGTTTTTCTTTTAATTTTATTTTGAATTCTGTTGAGATTTGTTTTGTCACGTGGATTACGGGTAAATTGCCACGTTCTCCTGGCCTGGTTACGTTGGTGGAATAGGTTTTTAAGATCTGGTTCAATATAAAAACTGTTATTTAGTTTGATAGGTTTGGATGCAGAGTGATAAGCGTTTAAAATGTGTGTATTTAAGTCGGAGACCTGCTTTTCAATATCCTCTCTCGAGTGGGCTCTGATTGGTCGAAAAAGGGGTGTGTTGAAAAGGGTGTTTCTGTAGCGTTCCCAGTTAGTGGAAACGTTTCTGGTTGGGAAATTAAATTGGATGGATGTTTGAAAGTTTAAAATGAGTGGGTTGTGATCTGAGCTGAGTTCTGACAGAGAAGTTATGCTGGAATTCCAGTATAGGTTTCTTGTCAGGGCAAAGTCGATCGTGGAGGCGGAGTTATAGCCGAATCGAGTGGGTGTGGGCGGGGCTAAGATTTCTGTGTCTGAATTTTCAATTAAGTTTTTAATGTGTGAGCCTCTGGTGTTATTTGAATTACAGCCCCAGGTCGTATGGTGTGCATTATAGTCTCCGCATAAAATGGAAGTATGTTCGAGACGAAAAATTTCTTCCAGGTCTTGGGTGAACGTGGAGGAATGTATTGAAGGTGAGATGTAGATTGAAGCAAATAGTATTGGATCTTCGTCTGGTGGCGTGAGGGTGACGATCGTCGCCTCAGTCATGCAGAGAGAAGGTGTTGGGATGTGATGATGATTGAGAGAGGATTTAACTAAAATAGCAGTGCCTCCTGATGGGTGTGTTTGTTGTTTTCTGTCGTTTCTATAAGTGATGAAATTAGGAATTTTGAAATTTACACCTGGTCTAAGGTGTGTTTCTTGGATTAGAATGATATCGAGGGAGTGCTTATTTATGAAGTCACGTAACTCCACAGTACGTGAACGTACACCGTTCGCATTCCAGGAAGATATTCTGAGTCCGAAGAGACGACTACCCATAGTTCAACTTAGGCGAAGCCCGAGACAACTGCCTCGAAATAAATGTCGGCTTTCTCTTCAAGAGTAGCCGCGTTTCTTAGTGCCTTTCCGGCTGCAAGGATTCCAGGTAGTTCCTGGAAGAGTTTACGAAACTCTGTGATGGCTGTCATGAAGCCGAAGGTGTTTGAACTGGTTGAAGTCTCCCCGGACTCAGGTCTTTTTTTAATGGCCGGCTCGGACGTCGCGTCGGGTGCTGACCCCTGTTGGCGGTTTTTGGAAGCATTTGCATAGGAGAGACTGGTTTCGGCTATTTTCGAGGTGAAATTAACCGGTTTTTTGGGGTTTTGTTCAGTAGCTCCTTTCTTAGGCTTTTGTTGAGGGAAAGCGCTGCATTTGCGTGAGTTCGCAAGATGCCCTGTTTCTTTGCAGTTTATGCACTGGGGATTTTCGATTTTTTCTTTGATGTGGCAATCCCCCGTTCGATGTTCTCCGGAGCATTTTAAGCAGCGGGTTTTTAGGAAACAGTTAACTGAACTGTGATGGAAGTAGTTACAGTTATAACACTGCGTTGCTCCTGGTCGTTTGCGGAACGAATCGACCGTGACCGACAAATAGCAGCATTTGCTAAGATCAAAGATGTCGGGTGCGTCTGGTACGTGTTTTCGTATCTCCACCATAAAAATGGGGAGTGGGAATTTTGACTGTCTTTGGGTCAGCTGAGCGACCTTTATAACTGGGAAGCCTTGATTAATAAGGTCCGTACTAATGTCATTGATGTCAGTAGTCGCAGGGAGACCCTTAATGACTACTTTGAGGGGTCGTTCTGAGAGAGGGGGAATCGAGTAGTATTCTTGCTTTAGGTCAGTTAGTAAATTGGTGATGCCCCTGTGGTCATCCGAAGTTGCTGCGATGATTTTGAACCATTCGCCTGTGTGCTTTTGAGTGGCGGTGGGAAATTTCCTATTTAGGTCTTGAAGGACGAGGTTGTAACCCTCATTCATGCGAAGCATGATGGGTTTGACTTTCGGGGTTATTTCAGGTTCGTCCTGGATGGTTTGGTCCGAGCTGGCTGGTTCAGGGTTATCGTCGATCGTAGCGAGCGCTGCAAATTTATTTTGGACAGGGGTGATATCCACCTGAGGTAAGCTAATTGGCTTACTAGATTTGTTTCTTGGTTGTTTTTTGTTTGGTTTTTTGGTTTCAGCTAAAGGAGCTGTTAAACAGTGTTTTTTAGCCTGAGTTGTCTCTGGCTTATCTGGGTTGAAGGTGGCTGGCAGAATGCAGGATTCAGCCATGCGTTTTCTGTAGCTTGTTTTTAGTGCATTTAACCCGTTGGTCGAGTTATGTGAGCAGTTAGGTACTGGGCAAGGAAATAAGCTTTTCAACTCACCCAAGTGTATCCCAATCTGGAGTTCTGCTGTGCCTTTCTCTCTGATGAGGGATTCCAGGTGTACCGGATCGGTGTCTCGGCGATCAAACATCTCGATGTCGATGCATTCCTGTTGGAATCTAACCTTGGAGTCAGCATAGCGTACCATCTTTTGTAGCTTTCTAATATGCTGACAGGTCACTTCTGGTGAAGGAGGAGTCTGGAGTAAGAATACCTGTGTGATACGCCCACGCCTTCTTTTTCCCACTTCATCCAACGCACTTTTTCTACGGGGACCACACGATCTATTCGCTGTGTGCTATGAACTTTCTTTATGCTGTGTGCAGTATTCATAATCGTTTTATTTAATTGTCCGTAATAAAGTGTGCTGTCCAGAAGAGGTCTGAAGAATTATATATTTTACAAAAAAAAAAAAAAAAAAAAAAAAACAGAAATCATACAAAATGCCTTATCTTAAAGTTTTAATCAATTTTTCGCTTTCAAAATCCAGCAACTTAATTTCGGAACAAAATTAATTTCGTTCCATTTCGGAACATTTCAGTTCCGAATACAAAGTGTTTTTTTTTTAACTGGCCCCTTTCAGATCTACCCGTAGTTCGGTCTAACAATCGAAATTGCCTGAAATTTGGAAAAGAAGCCAATAATGAGATTAGAAGCAGGATTCTGGGGGAAAATTAGTTTCAAAAATTGTCGATAGGGGTATTTGTAGCGCAGCTGCTGCTTACCAAACCAAAAATTTATGTATAAAACGGGCATGAAAAGAAATCACACTAGTAATTTGGGCTATTAAACACGTAGAAAGCTCCGAAAAATAGTACAAGATGTTCTTTTTAAACTTTCAGAAACTCCTGTAACTTGATCTAACAATTGAAGTTTCACCAAATTGTGGTTGTACAGACTAAAGATCCCATGTGAAGCAGGATTCCGTGATAAAAAAATTTAGTTCCGAAAATCACCGATAGCGATTTATGACATTGTACGATACAAAATGTGTTACAGTAAAAAGAAAAATTAACACATATAAAAATTATAGTGTAATTACATTGTAAATTATAGTTATGCTTTTCTTATTATATTCAAAGTGACCACCGTTCCCAGAATCTACGCCGTACATTCTCTGCGCAACATCCTCTACGGCCTTACGCCGCATGTCGCAAATAATATTCCGCTACGCCTTGATGTGTTGTCCTTCAAAAAAAATGTAGTTTACTTTTGATTTTATGTAGTTTCAGTGACAAAAGTCACTTGGAGTTTGGTCAGGAGAACTAGACAACCATCCAGCTGTAAAATGATTACGCAACATCTGATGTGTACCATTACATCTGTGAGTGGTGTTGAACCATCCTGTGTGAAGATTATCTGAATGAAATTTGTTTAAGTTACGGAATAACAAAATTAGTCACCATCTTGTGGTATCTATGTGGATTAACGGTTCACGTTACTGGTCCCGTAGGAGTGACAGTCTCTAAAAAGATGAATGATGAATGAATATGAAGGCATATACTGCACCCGTGTTAACAGAAATATACAGATGGAAATAAGCTTTGTCTCCAAAATTAATTTGCAAGGGAAATTATCTTCAACTCCCATCCTTGACAGAAACGACAGAGCAAATTTCAGTCGTCTATCAAAATAACCATGTTGTTTGAGTTCAAGAAAGCGGCTGATTTTATACGGATAGTCAAGGAGAACTTGTCGCAGAAATTTCCATACCTTAGAAAAGTTCATATCCAGTTGCTGCTTCTACCAACAAGAGTTTCTTGTGATTCACCAATGATTGCAGTTGCCACGTGTGTTATTACTTATAACACAGCTTTGCGTCCTTTTCCTTGGTGAATTTTCATCAATCTTGTTTCCTCAAACTTCTTAATTACTGCCTTCAAAAAATTAAGAGATGAAGGTCCCTTATGTTGTTTTTGTCGGGTCCTAAACTCATGAAAGGCTGAAGATACACTGCAATGTTACAAATAATACAGCTTTACCAATTTAATGCGCATTCTGAGAACGTGAATTGCATATTCACTGGAGATGGTTCCCTTAAGCTGAGAATGCTATTTTTCCGAGCTTCCTATATGCTTTTTATCCTATACTAATAGCGGCGTCATCACATCTGAAATTATTTGCTTTCATACCCATTTTTTATGAAAATTTTTGGTTTTGTAAACTACAACAGCTCTATAAATACTCCAATCGGTAGTTTTCGCAATTAATTTTTTCCCCACAGATTCCTGCTTTCCACATGTTGTTATTAATCTCTGTACCAAATTTGGTGCAATTTAGATTGTTAGATCGAGCTACAGGTAGCTCTGAAATGTCATTTGAAAAAAAAAAAACACCTTGTATTTTTTGGAGCTGTCTATATGTTTTACAGCCCAAACCACCGACGTGGTTGTCGCATAGGAAAGAATTTTGCTATCATACTCGTTTTTTATGTAAATTTTCTGTTTGGTAAGCTACAATAGCTTTATAAATACCCCTACTAGTAGTTTTTGGAGCCTATTTTTTCCCATGGTATCTTGCTTCACGGTATTTGTATTTGAATTATACTTTCTACTATTATACTTTTTACAAAACAAAATAAGGTGATTGTTTCTGTTAGATTTTGTTTCGGATTGATTTTGTTGCCTTTCTATTTTTTTGTCAGTAAGTCTACTTCAAAGGCACAATAAAAGGTTCTCGAAAAAAAAATTTTTTTCCCGGATATCTTAACATTTGAAATTCGATCTGTGATAGGCTGTTGTGATATCCTTGTAATAATTATAATTCATTCTCTCATTTACTTAGACGTTCAAAACGGGTTTAATTCAGTTCGAATTTTTTCAATTAAATAGTTCATAAATTATTGCCATGTTTGTCTTAAACAAAGGAAAATCAAAAATTTTAGAATTCTAGCTTGATTAAAATTCAGATTTGATCTTGTTTTAACCTCCTTATATATTGTAATTTTATCTTTTACAGTTTTCTTTTTGTGTAATTATTTCTGTTCTTTTTTTTTTCTTGGCACTTTTCTAGTGTTAATTGCTGTACTATGTGTTATATTGCATTATTAATGGATTTTATTTTTGGATTTCAGTTTGACATAATGATATATATCTTAGTAATGCCAACTTCAATGACATGAAAAAAAATTCTGATTTATTTGATGAATTTCTAAATGTAATTGATAAGAAAGGTTTATAAACAGGAGTAAGAAATTCTGAAGCAATGTAACCAAAATAAAGGAAAATTTGACTATGAAGGTTGACACAATCAGGAAACGCTTTCAAAACGCAATCTGTAATTCAACACCTTGTGAATGATCTATACGGTTCCTTCTACTAACCTCTTGGGAATTCCTTTTGGGCCATCATTTTTTCAACCAACTTTCTCCGAAGACAGGAAGCATGATTATGGAAATTAAGTTTAATATATATATATATTCCGTATTCGCCAATTTGGGAGTTAATGAAGTGATAATAGTTTAGAAATGAAGTGAGGATAGATTGGAATTGAAGAGAATAGATGAGAAGCGAAGTAAATTGGCAGTGAAACGAGTACGTAAACAGTGTACGAAGCGAGAAGTTGGAACATTAAGGAAGTGATTAGTTCAACTATTGGAGACGTGTTAAAGTCCACGCAAAAAGATTAGAAGATTACCAGAGCTCAGTTACTGTGATCTTTAATCAAGTTAGAGAGTTAAATTATTAGTGCGACCCTTAAAATAATAAGTTCCGTATAAAGTTTTCGTAAAGGTAGATTTGCGTACTTGGACATATACTCCACACGCCATCTCGTCTCACCCTCGTGCTCTGACTGATGAAAGTTATCTTAATTAGAGTGCATGTGTGTGTCTGAGTTGAATATAGTGATAAATAAATAATTGAAGTTCATCGTGTCGTCTGATCATTTTGCTCCTCCCACACCTCTAGCCGGGTCATAGGGAAGAAGGGATGAAAATTCATTATAACCTTTAAGTAAAGTTTAAATAGTACTTTTGTTTAATTATAATAAATTACAATAACAGTTGCAACTATGAACACTTTTTACGTTTTAAGCATTCACTACTCTTTTAGAACGAAGAGCCTGGAAAACATTCTAAAACTAACGTATAAGGCAATCAGGAGATATTATGTCCTGCAACGTCACCTATCAAAATGATATCATTTCAAATATGATACGGTACATATGGAAAGAAAAAATTCCACATGTACTATAAACGTAAAGAAAAATAATAAGTAAATAATGAAAACAAAAAATATTAGCTCTAATTTTCAGTGTAAAAGACATAAGTGTAGCCGCAAGATATTTTTATCGGGTTTTCTTGCAAGGCTCTGGATTTTATATTCTTAATAGTATTTTCCTAAATTTTAAAAAAAAAAAACATTCTACTTTTTTTTTAGAATTCTAACAAAATTCGCGTAACGGAGTTCCATTTATAGAACATTGTTACTGAGTCTACAATATAAACGATTCTTCCCGTTTTACAAAAGTGTTTTTTTAATCCAGGAGCAGGTGGGCACTCAATGCTAACGTTAATAATCACGCGGGGTGACAGAGTCACACACACCCCCATCCTTTTTTTATAATTATTTTTACTGTACATGATAAAAATCGTAATTCCAGCGAATAATTTAATCCAAAGAAAGTACAAGGACTTTTCAATTTTTACTTGAAAATTCGAGAAAAAGTATCAATTAAACTGAAGCAAAAGGTTCAAATGTGTGTAACTTTAATAAATGATACAAGCCGACAGAAACTTTTCACTAACATTACAGGTATATTATTTGTAGGCGAAACTCTCATATTTTGTTTAAGTTATTGTAGTTTTATTATCCTTAAAGCCCACCAAAAGCACGCTGAACGTTTTCTTGCTTGTGTCTATTTGAAAGTGCGAATTGTGTCTTGGGGTACACTTATGGTTTCATATTTTGCTGGATGCAGATCTGAAGGTAACATTTAAAAAATTTTCTTCCAACCCAAACGTTTCATGTTCACCGCTTTTCTCAAATTTATTTTCGCTAGCATGGCATGAATAATATGCATTATTTTAGCAGGTTTTCCCCTTGCTTGATCAGTTTCAACTTCCTTCAACCGAGCTCACAGATGCCCATTCTTTTTTATATTCTGCTCATTTCCATTTGTAAACCATAATTAGTCGAACACCGCACTAGCCAAAACCACTAAGTTGTTCACAGTGGGAAAATGTAGCATGTTCATAAAAAATATTTTGGAACAAAAGTGATCGTGGTAAGAACTCAGTCAAAGCGAGTTCCTTAAGTAAAAAAACATTTGCCACTCCCAAAAAAGAGGGAGATATGTGGCAATAACATTTTTGATCCCATGATGACTGTCATATAGAAGGATACTGTCAATGTCATTGGTAACAAATAAACAGTTTTCCCAGAATTAACGACTTCGGAAGCCTGGGGTGACTGTGTGCCCCACGTGACCACTCCCGGGTAAACTGTTATTTATCTTCTAATTTACGATATCCAAAACCACTCTAAGAATTTCCCTGAACTCCTGAATAATCTATTGGCAAGAAAAGCAGCTTTTGTGTAGACAATTTTTTTTCTTTTCTTTTTAGCCAATGTTATCTTGCCTTCTTTCATTCTTATAGGAAATTAGTAGGAGTGCAATGCTCCAGGAAGGGGAAAAATCAAATTTCTTGAATTATTCCATAACATATAAAATATTTATTTTCTGTTCACAAATGTATTTTTTGTTTGATGATATATTTTATAACTTCATATCTAAGGAAAAATTAAAGCACCAGATTGCTTCAAAACTTGTATTTTTTAAATGCAGTTTTATCTTTTTGGGTATCCGACTACCCTAAAATTGTGATTCTTGCCAAAAAATGACAAATTTATTTAATTATTTTATTTTTAGGCCACCTTATTAGCTTTATAAAAATAGCAAGCTCATTATTTTCCATTCACTAGACCAAAATCTACAAGTATTTTAGTAAAAGTAGATACCCACAAATTTAAGTAAGATGTCATACTTTAAACCGCGTTTTACTAAAAATGTGTGCTGTTTTTTTTAAAATGATTAAACGGGGACTGCGATTTCTCAGAAAGTTATGAAAATAATTAAATGAAATTTTTTGCGTATGTTCTGTATAACAGTAGAAGTGTTTTAGCTTTCATATTTATCAATCACTGTTTTATTTCAAAACTTACAGTCCCTGATGTTAATATAATCACTGTTTTTTTTAAGCAATTCCATGTAATAACTTAGATAAAGTGCTCTAGTTCTTAAAAAAATTAAAATATTTCCCATCTTGAAAGTCATTTAAACATTAATAGCAAGGCAACACATCAAAATTGATAAATTGATCATAAACTTTTTGTACAGAATGAACCACGTTTATGTAAATTTTTATCCAATTTGTTCCGATTTTAGTAATAATAATTTTTATCCTCTTTTTAATTTTAGCATATTTTTCTTAAAATGTACTAAATAAACCTAAAAAAAATCCCCATATCTCCATTTTTTTTTTTAAAGTTCGTGCAAGTAGTCGGATAACTTAAACTAAGTTGTGCGATATTATTGCTGCATTTTTTTTCTAGACATTACACTTTAATGGTCATGATTATTCTTTGATATAAGTTAATTTAGTAAAATTAATATGTATATAATAATTGATTATTTTTATTATTTACATATTGATTACATTTATTTATTATATTTATAAAATAAACTTATTTTTCCTGATTTACAGATTCGTCACATTACAGAAATTTAAAGAAAAAGAACAAATGACATCCAAAATTGTCCTTGTTTTTTCCGGTCCGTTTAATTTCTACTACATAATGATGTGTTTATGTATGGATCTTCCCAGAATTATATAAAAAAATTTATCATCATTGTGAAATTCAAAGACTAAAAACTGAGTACTCTAATTACATGGTAACTGAAATAATATTTAAAAGTTGGTTACGTAAGTAAGCATATATAAAGTGTGATATGTATAAGTTAACATTGTGCCTATCGACCTATTTTTTTTCAGACTTTGTACTGAAATAGTTGAAATAAACGTGAAAGTTTAATTTTGATTAATCATGCCAATTTAAACCGTTGACCATCGTGGTGCTGCAGACAGATGCGTGACTCGTCAGTAAAGACAACTTCATTCCATTCTGCCGCCCAACATCCTTCTTCCATCGCACCATTGGCGGTGGAGACGTCTGTGGTTCTGCCGACCACGTCGGTCCGTTGTACCCTCCTGCATCCAACGGTAACATATCCGCGTTACAGTTGTTTGGTTTCGTTCAACACGACTACCGATTTTCCTGAAAGGTAATCCACAATCTCGGTAAGCCACCATCTTTCCTCTGTCGAACTCGTATACTTGATCAAAAACTGATCGCTGTTTTCTACGAGACATAACTGATCTTTTTTTTGGAAAAACCACAAGAAAAACACAATTGCTGAACTTGAAATCGTCGAAATCTCTAAGCCTTAAATAGCGCTTTGAGGTGGCGCCACAGGCGTGCGTTATGTGTGTATGCGCTGAAATTCTAATCATTTGCATATCTCACCTCCGCTAATGCATGTTGTAAATTTCATGTTATTTTCGTGCTTCCTTCAGGGTGTTACATTTACGGTGGCTAGCAGTCTAATTTTTGGCTTTTTCTCGTGATAACCTTATTAGTTTCATATGATTTTAATTCGATTTTCTTAACAAAATTTAACCATTTTTATTGCATTTGCTTTATCTTGCAAAATAAAAGACTTCTGTTTTATTTTGTGCTATTTTCGAATATGGATATTTCTAATATATTAAGTGCCTACTAGGATATTTTATTTTTTTAAGGAATGAGTGTTGTACTTTTAGTTATTGCTATAAATATAAATCGTCTATTTCCACTTTATTTTACTTTTTAAAAATGTTTTTTTAACGTTCCTTGTTCGATGAAATTCGTTGAAGGAATTTACAGTTTTTGGAACATTGCACGTTTGCAGTACTTTTTATTTGATATTCATTATGATTTTTAATGTACATTATGTATTTTTTATAATATAGTATAATATAAAAATAAAATTAATATTTTTGTGATAATTATATAATACTCATGATTTGTAATTGTTTTTAATTATGTTTCATATGATTATTAAATATGCTATTTATAATTGTTATTTATTTATAATTGTTATAATGTTATTTATTTATTTATTATGGTGTTGTTTATTCATAATTGTTTTTTTGTGTCATTTATTTATAATTATTATGTTAAATGAGTATTCTTATGTACGCTTCTTATTTCAATACAATGTGGTTACTCTTTATTTATAAGTACTATTAAATTATATTATATTATTATTATTATATAAAATAATTATTGTTAAATCATACAATATGAATATATAATAATTATTATTATATAATATTATATTATTAGTTTTTTTTATAATTACTATAAAATTATATTATAAGATTATTTATTATATATTGCATAATATTACTATTAGTAAATATTTTTTTAGATTATATTGATATTCCCTTTTTTATTAATCTTGGTTATTTTCAATCTCTTCCTACATTCTTCATCGAAATAGATTTTACTGTATTTCAAAAGTTCTTTAAAATTATTTATCTGACGATCGCTTACCGCAACGCCGCCATCTTGGATTACATTCCAAAGACATGCGCTGTTTGGCGTGATTCCTTATCGCGTCCAAGATAACAAACTAGTTCCCATCTTTTTTGAAGTTGACTTGGAAAAAAGTTTGCAGAAAGTTTTTAGTGATTGCCTATTTAGAATTATGTTTGAACAGCTTTACTACGGGATTTAAAATAAGCATCGAACTAAAAAGAAATTCACTGTATTAATATTATTGCCTATAATATATAGAGACTATTTTAAAAAAGTCAACTATGTTTTACTGTTAAAGTGTATACAATGCAATTTTTTCATAGAAAATAACTAGATATTTAATGAAATAACTAGACAAGTTATTTAAAGTATTTAATAGATAAAATATTTCATACTTTTCCAATTTTTTCTGTGAAATAACTAGTTATTCTATGAAGTAACTCATGATAGATCGTTAAAGTGAACATTAAACAATTTGAAAGTAAATTTATTAATTAATTAATCATAAATTGCTAAAATCTAACGAAAATACACTTTATCTCTATTGCGGATGATCAATTGATAAATAATAAGGAAAAGCAGACGAAATAATATATTATTGCTCATATTGCAAACATTAGTGAAACAGAAAGGAAAAAATTATGTTGCAGAAATATGTAGTTACATTTTATTAAAAAATTACTTTGCTGGGAAGAAAAACTGCTACTTCATAAAAACACTGTGTAAAAATTTTCAAACAAAAATTTAAGGGAAAATTAATTTAAATTTTATGAAATATGTATACGTTTATTTTGCTTTTAATTATTTATTAGAACTAGGGTTTCTGTGATAACACATTGAATTATGTACATTGAATGTTATTTTGAAGCAAACATTGCAAAGCAGCTATAAGAGATTAAAAATTGACTAAAAGCAGCTAGAACCGGTTCAAAGAGCTTTCGACTGCTGTATTTCATACTTTAACAATAAAATAATCGTTATTCTATAGAATATCTTGTTAAATCAATAAAATTCAATAATTTTATATACTTTAACTGACTTGTCTAGCTATTTAAAGAAATACCTAGTTATTCTATGAAATAACGAACTTCCCACTTTAACGGCAATATATATATATATCTGAACACCCATTAATATAAGGCACTTTATTTTTTCTCCACGCTCTATCCTCACTAAGGGCATAATTTTCATTAAGCCTTAACTATGAAAAAAGCCATCATGACCAAACTACTAATTGTTGATAAGCTCGTTTTTCTAAATTAGAGAAAATATTTGAAAAAAAAATATCAGAAAGAATAACTAAAAATATCTTAGAGATTCAATAATTACCTCTATGTTTTTCACTAGTAAACATCGCCCCAAAAGAAAATATATCTTTGAATTAATTTACTTCTTACTTATAAAACTCTCAGGGTAATTAAAACACTGTTTTATTCAAGATTAAATTTATATTTCCTAAAATCTTTATTTTAATTGATACGAGAAAAAATTTTACCTTTCATTTTATCGCTAATTTCAGAACGTTTTCGCTTGTTTGATTCCTGATAATACCTGCATTCACTCTAATTATTTTCATAATTAAGCAAGTTTGCTGAAATCGGGTTTTTTTTTCTCATTTGATGTTAATTTTAATTCTCATTTTTACAAGAAGTGTTTATTTTTGTCAACACAGCTGAATTTGCTATCACACTGGCTGGATATAGATTTTAAAATTATACGGAAATTAAAATGAAGCATCTACTTCAAAATATTTATTCTGGACTTTTGCCATAGTTAATTTCCTTTCTTGATTTATGTAATCATTGTTAATACCAACTATTATATGAACGGCTGTGAAATTCTCTGAATGATATTTGTTTGACGGTACACTATAAAGATGCCATTAAAATGCTATTATAAAAAACAAAAAGATTATTCTACGAAAAAAAAGCAAAGTTCAATCTAGATAATTTGGAAGGTATGTGACTCAATTTCATGACAATTTTATTTCATTATAATGATGGAATTCCAGATTTCATAGATCTTTGCTTCAACAAAGAATCACATTAGATTTCAGTTAATTTCATATGTAAGCTTTCATCAACAATTTCAATATCGATAGATAGAAGTCATGTAAAAGTATTAAATTGTACCCACAGCTTCTAAATTCAGCAAATTTTCGATCTATAATTCCGTTTCTAACAATTTAATTTAGTGAGCATATTCACAGTAAACTTTAATTTATGGGATTTAATCAATAGATATTGACAGCTTTCAAAGTGAAACAAATTTTCGTTTTCTATTTTTTTTCGACAAATAATAATTTTTAAATGTATCGAATAGAGTAGTAACAACATGCTTTTTGCCTTGAAGTTTAAAATTATGTTGATTACGAGGACTTGTAGTATCAATTGAGAAAGTCAGGTTATTTATCTATTGCCCATCTTTCAATTCAGCCCATTCATAATTTTTGCTTCCCAGAAGTTTGTAATTTCGTTCAGCAATTTGAAGAATCATTTTAACACTTTTTGGTTTGAAAGCCGTTGAACTTTCGTATAATATGGGAGATCTTTTTTTCACTTTCTCGAATATAATTTATAATGTTTGTGACTATTTTTAAAGAATGTTCCATATTTAAAACTTTGGAGCACAATACCTACTGGTGAACAATTCAATGAAACTACTCAAAACTATTATTACCATGTTGTTTGCATGTTTATTTCAATCTTGCAACAACTCCTTTAGTAATAACGATCATGATAGATGCACCATGAAGCAAGACAAACCACCTTTTTCAACGGCAACACATATTTCTTCAAAACATATCTAAGTACATTCAAACTACCAGCTTCAATGGTTGTGTTGGAGCTGGTATTTAATAATTATTAATTAATTTTAATTTCCAAAAGTTCCTCACTTATTTTAATTAACCTCGCATCTGTGAATAAAAACGACTAGCTGAGTGAAATTTCGAATAAATGTACTTTCATCAATATTGCAATAAAGTAGGCTTTAAATGTTGATATTGTTGAATTAAGCTGATTTCTCAAACGTTCGGCAATTTCATCAACTCTGCTAGCTACAATATTTCAACTTAAATATATTTTTAATTTGATTTGTTTTTTTCTGGACGTAATATTTCCCCATTTTTTAAATAACCATTCATTTATAAATTCCCTTTCATTAAATGTTTACGATCTGCTTGCGTGATTAAATATGATAATATATTTTCACACACACACAACATCTGTATAGTCTGCAACAAATTTAATGAGTGCACTTGAATGTTTTTGACTTATCTGACTTATCTTCAAGAAATCGGACTTATCTTCAAGAAATTTTGAAAAGTATTGATCATAGTTTGTTCCATGATATGTGTCATAATACCATTTAAGATTATATTCTTTAACAACTGCAATAAAGTTTTTAGATATCAAGCATATTTTATTCTTGTTTTGGACGCAGAAAATATTGCATTTCTAATTTTCTAGAAAATTACGACGTTCTTTTTGATTTGATCATTCTTTACTCATTGCTGAAATTTTATTACATGTTTTATTAAGTAACTTTTTAGTTAAGTATGAATACAAATAAAAATTCCCTTGTATTCGCGAACAGTTAAGTATACACTGTCCTTCATCATAACCGTCTTGAATATTTTTTTAAACTTTAAAAACCTTTCTGACTGCCTCTTGCTGATTGGACACTCCAAACATAGAAGGATGAAGATAAATAAAAGTCGTGCACACTAAGGATCGTGTACAATCCATAGTTAAGAATGTGCATAATGCATTGTAGAATTTAATTTTAAAAAGATTTATTATTGTAAAATCAAATGAAAACATTTAATAAAAATAGAAAAAAAAATATTTTTAATCAAAACGCCATTTCTATAATCAAAAATTATTTCTTTTAAAATATGAACAGGTAACAGGCAAATATATTGTAGATTTATATTTTAAATGGTTCACCTCAAATAAATGTCAAAATGAAAAATTTTTAAGAACCTGATACTTAAGTTTTTTTTTTAAAAAAAAGAGTTGGCAGGCCGTACCTTACGTACTCGTGTTTCACATGCGGGCCGCATGTTTGACACCCCTGCCATAGACTATAGATAGACTGATCCACGTTTTTTTGCAAAACAATATCTCTATCATGTTGCATGACTACACTCGTTGTCATGTCGCAAACAATATCACTCTCTTTATGCAACGGTGGTGGTGGGAAATCTTGGTAAACCCTCCCTACTCACCAGGCATGAGTCCTTATGATTTGGATCTGTTTGCTAAATTGAAAGAACCTCTTCTAGGCTGTAGATTTCATCTGCTCGCCTCGCATTAGGGTGCTCCGTCCCTGACATCAACTATCAACACCTGGCCAATGATCTCCGATGGCTTCCTGAGATTTAGCAAAGGTTATAAGCTTTGATGGTGTTTACATAAAAAGAATGTAATGCAATAGTACTTTAAAGTTCATTAAAAATTGATTAACTCCTATGATGCCATTACTTAATTTACAACTCAAGTATAAAAAAATTGTCAAAATTTAACTATGGCGTAAAAGAGTTGAATTTTTGAAAAAAATGCAAAAGGATTTAATTTTGGTTTGATGATTTTAGACTCAAAATAAAATTATTTTTTCTATAATATAAATAAACAAAACAATGAATATCTTTAAAGTAGTGGGTTGTACAATGTACATTGCAACTTTTCATAACCCCAGCTTTCTTTCCCCTTCACTATTCTAATCTACCCGATATAATCTTTTTTCCGTCTTCTTTGTTAGGCAAAGCAATTTCGAGAGGCTTTAAAAAAAACTAATTAACGTTAACGAATTTGTTAAATGTACCTGGTATGTTTTTTTTTCTTGTTACTATTTGGTAGGTGTTCTTTCAACGAAATGAAAACTAAAAAAACTGCCAAAATACGTATTTTTTTGCTATAATAATGTATTTGACTCTTTGCCATTGAAAAGAACAGACACCTAAATTTCTTTCACCTTTTAACAATATTCAACATAAAAATTAATTTTTTTATTTTACTTTTTTCCTTTATCTATACGTCATAGAACTTTTTCCACAGATAGATAGGCTTTAACACTCTGAAGAAAGAAATTGATCCACTCTACTGTATACATAACATCACATATAAATTACAGATATTTATCTACTGTATACATAACATCACATATAAATTACAGTTATTTATATCAATGCCGTTCGATACAAATGAATTTACTGTAGCATAATAATCCTAAATATTTATCGCCAAATAATATCGACACTCTTCTAAATATATACGATATTCTTAATATGAGCTTCATTTTTCAGCTAAATAGCGATAAATATTTATGGCAAACAAAATAACCCTCTTAGCACTTAACTCAATATTGAATTCTCTTTTCAATACATTTTGGAACATACTGAAGTGGCATTTATTGATTTAATAAGCAATTCAGAGTTTGGCACGAAGCTTCAGAAGGTTTTAACAGGCTATAAATCATGCGAACATCACGGAATATTGATAATCTGCCTAGTTATATATTTTTAGATGTTGATACACCCGATAATATTTCTTTTGCTTCATGTATAAGTCTGCATCTACAAAACGCTACTGTGTGTTACGTTCAATTTGAATGAAAGTTTTGAGTTTTTGATGGATCAGTATCCAGAAAATAGCATTCTTTTATCGAAGTCTCTTTGTAACACAGTTTGCTATTATCACTTAGATATCGTCAGGAAAATTATGGAAATGTTTTGAATAGCAATGATGGAGTAGAGACAGACGATTTCATATTGTTACTGAACTTATTCATCTTATCATAATAGCAATCAAATAACTTGTTCTAGAGATATTTTGCTTACAAAACTATCAATACTCTTAAAGCTGAAAGTGATTGACTTTTCAGGTGTATACCGAAGACTCTCAGATGGAGGAATGCATACATTCCGGAGCGGGTGTCTACTGCTCAGAATGTTTTTTCTTCCTTTTCTCCAGTAGGAAGATTTAGATCAGCCTTTGATGGTGAGATTTAAGCCATATAAATTATACTCTCTGAAAATCTATGCCACTTGGAATACTTTTCAAGAGTAGTCATTTTATCAGACTCGAAGGCCGATTTTAAAGAAATTAACTCTACTAAAGCCCTATATTCGATAGCCATTAAGAATTTCCAATCTCTCTTGCGGTCGCTGTATGACACAAATAAAACTATTCGCCTTCAGTGGATCCCAGCCCACTGGTAGAGGGAAATGAAAAATACGTTGGCTGCAGCAGATTGTTCAAACAGCTAATAATAAGTACCTTTTCACTATACAAAATCAGTTATTAGATCAATATTTGAGATTAACTTGAAAAAAGAATTATCAAATATGAACTCCTAAAGATCTTATCACACGTACACGTTTGATGCAATTTTTGGTCCAATTCGTGAAATGTTACTCCGTTGCCATAGCAATGGCTTTCGAATAACTTTTTGCCAATGAGCTGAGAAAGTTGCTTGAAATTCCAGCCAATGGGGTTCTTCAGCACCCTACGTCATAAACAAGATGACGGTAACGATGGTAGCTTCACATCAAACGCATCAGATATGGCGTATAATATTTTATTGGTGCACAATATTTTAACGGCGAACAATATTTTAAACAGAATGATGCTCCATTTCTGTTTAGCCATATTAACAAAAGCGCGAACGAAATAAAAGAAATAATATTGGATGGTCGTTTTCGAAGCAGAAAAATCGGCGAGTAATGTTTCAATGTGAAAAAAGAGTGTGGCTGACGTCACAGCATATCGTCTTGTTTACAGTAACCCTTCACCCTCAAATGAAAATTTACGCGTGATACCTCCTTAAAATACCTGGAGAGATAATGCTCAAAATATTCTTGTTTGGAATATATAGAATGAAACCTGCAGTAGAATTCCGTCTTGCTACTGGTTATGACTGCCTTGATATGCATTTGCATCTTACAAAAGTTTTTATTGACTCATGTTGCATGTTCTATAATCATCGGGAACCTGTGGGCTGTACTCGCCTTATGCACTACCCGACGCTTTGCTCCAAGAGTTTGTGGGGACGCTCCTGGGAAGATGGAAACCCAATGAGTTCATAGACTTTTTGATTCTGTCATTTCATGGTTCTTTCTTTTCTATATTCATTTTTATGTCATTAATTTTTGTACCCGCCATTGGAAATAAAAAAAAATAGAGAGAGAATGGAATAATGTATCTATCTGTTGGTTGACGGTAGGGGAAATTTTGAAGGCTGAATATTAAGTTGAAAATACAGGATTACGGCAATGTAACTTTTAATCTGGAGATTGTGTGTGTATATGTATGGGAAAAACAAAATTCAAATATTAGAGCAATCACTTCAAATATCCATTTTTCCTCCCTACCACGCGATGTTCTATATTCGTGTGAAAAGTATATTTTTGTACTAAACATTGAGTACTACAATCATAGTCAAAATTTTATCACATTTTAAAAACATTAAATAATATATTTTTTGTTGTTTCGGGTCATATAAAAATACATGTTGTTGTTGTCGTGTCCTTCCCGCTGGGAAGGAATGAAAGTTACCATTGCCTGTGAGACAGGTTGGACTTTTTAACGATAGATGGCGACACCACCTATCTCCAACTCCACAATTTTGGCAAGGAACTGAAGGGGAGGGAAATATTCTCCAGCCCCCTGCACTCGTGGTTTCTGCTGCGACCACCCACAAGACTTTCGGACCCACTGCTTTAACGAGCACGTACTCCGTCTATACTCGGTGGTATTTAGTGGCAGCGATCATCGAACCCAGGCCCTCAGGTCTGGAGTCCGATGCTCTAACCACCAGGCTACCCACGGCCCCAAAAATACATGTGAGAAAAATAAATAGATTGAAGTTTTGCATTGAGCATCATTCAGCCATTCATATACAGTAAAATACGTTTAACGCGGAAAAGCTTAAGAAGAAATATCGCTTAACACGAAATAACTTAACGATTTTAACAAACTATTTATGTTCTTGCATTTTTCTTCCTCTTAGCATGAAAATATTTCCATTCTGAGAAAGAGCAAAATACCGAAAACACCCACCTCGCAGACCAGATTTAAGAGAGGTGTTTGAGAAAGTTTCTGTGTTATTGGATTGTCCTACTGTATCATAGGCGGAATTTGTTTCACTAGATGATGATAATGTATACACAGCCCCAATTATGCGGATAAAGACGTTTGGGACATGAATTCCGACAACAAAAATGAAATAAATAAAAGTCACGTCATTCGTAATGAAGAACATCTTGAAACGTATTTGCAGTTATTTAGACGCACATTCCAATGATGAAATGAATAAAAAATGGACGACATCAAACAATTAGTTGACAATTTGATGCTAAAATACACAATGCAAAGAAAATATCAGATTATTTCCAACAACTCAATAAAAGTTTTCTTTTTCAAAAAATTTGAAAATTTTGAATTAAATTTCATTAAGTTTTTGCGAAAGTTTAGTTGCATTGATTTTTATGAAATGCACGCATATATATACATATCTAAGTAAATAAAATGTGCTGTAATAAAATTAATTTTGTTGACTATATGGGTTTTCTTTTTTACAATATCCTTTATCACGAAATTTTTTTAATGTGAAAAAATATTTCACTCCCCATAGTTATAAGTTAGCCAATTTTCACTGTATTCATTTTTCTATCAAAGCTACATAAAAAAGTATTTGCCTTAGTATTCATCTACATAAAAATCTATTTAAAAATCGTTTGCATTTCCTGATTTAATGATCAATGTTTATATTAGCAAACTTTATATTTAATGTAAAATATTTCGAGATTTTTTTATTCCTTAAAGACTAATGCTTACTAAGTATAGAAAGATATTTTCAAAACTAATTTCATTTAAGTAAATAATTTACATTCTAATACTTTTTGTGATACATAATTAAACAAAGCCTGCTCTCCCTGAAGTTAAAACAAAAAAAGATAGACGCAGTTGAACACAAGAAAATGTAATTTCACGAAAATGGAAAATAAGTTAGGTTTATTTTCCAAAAATTAAATTTATGGAAGTATATCCTAGATTGAAAAAAGTGTAAAATTAATTTTTAGTTTTCTTGCAATTGTGTAAACATTGTATCTAAAATTCAAGTTTTAGTCGTTTGACGTTTTTTCTTTCAATTAATTTTATTTCATTGCTTAAAATTGAATATTTTAGTTTATTTTATATAATTCCTTCACAAGTATGTGTGGTTCTATATTAGCACAAGATATGCAGTATACAAATTTCACCATTTACATACTATCACAACCATTTGAAAGACATTGAATATAATCACACTTATTCTAAAATCGGAGTACGCTAACATGTAGTCTAAAAATACTATATGAAAAATATAAGACACATACAAGACAAAAATAATGTAAACAATAAGACTAAAAATAGTAATAATACAACAATAAAACATATCATAATATAAACAAATTACAATTAAAAGAAAAATAATAAACTAATTTTTATTACTTTAATTATTTTTTATTTATAATTTTATTACATTATAAGTTTATTATTATATCTAAATATAAAAAACAATAGTAACAATATAATAATGACTATATAACCGTAATAGTTAAATAATAACCGTAAATCCCAGTTTCGCACTTAAGTATGCAAACTTGTGTCATACGAATTGAAAATGGCGGTAAGTGATGAAATATGAAACGGAGCATATGGTTGCCGATTCTGCGACTACGACACAGGTGAAATCGGGGTTGTTAATTTGGTGTGTTATCTTGAAAGTTGGCATGGTGTCGATAGTACGTAAGTATCCAAATTTCAGACGTATATATTTAAACTTGATGTTTGAAAAAATCCATGACCTTAAATATTATTTTAAGGTAAAATGTAACGTACCGTTTACTTTTATTTGCTGTCATATTTTTGACTTTGTTTTGAAACTTAACAATATGTCTGATGAGATATTTTATGCAGATACTTAGAATTCAATCCGGCTGAAAATATTCAAATAATAAAGCCATTAACTTCAAACAAACACGGGGCATTTTATTTTGTTTTCCTTAAGGAAAAAAATCATCTTGGTTTCAATTTTCAACAAGTCGAATTTGATCTCTCTTTCAGTTGCCATTTACTTTTATTAAATATTTTCAAAAAGCATTTGCATGAAATGCAATCTCGAACCAATGTCGAATCTCTGTCATAAAAATGCAAATGTCGATTATTTCAAGAAAAAAAAATTCACACAGAGACTTCAACATACGAGTCATCGTTCTAGAGCCTAAATTATTCGAAACATCTGGATCTTTTTACGAGACCAAATTTTCCATCGTGTAACAGATATTGGAGGAACAAGAAAACCTACCCGCTTATCTATTCCTAGGGAAAAGTTGAAATTCATTTTTCCCTATTGATTAGATAAAGAAGACATACCCCGAAGGCCTTGGTTTTTAATCAGTGCAGCGGTTTTATTATTCATTATTCTGCATTCGTTGAGTAGGTTTTCATTATCGCTTGCTCCCACATTTATATTGCTGACTGTGGTAACGGATGAGGAGACAAATGGTGGCATTCGTTTATCTGTTGCATTGTTTGGAGTTATGGAAATTTTTTTCTGATGATGTTCCACTTTTTTATTTAAATTTTTATCTTTTTTATTTTGTCTACAAATGAATCTTGTGAATCAATTTATGCGCTTGTTGAAAATGGATATACACATTATAGTTTTTGTAAACGAAAATTAAACTTATTTACATATTATAATAATAATATCTCATAAAAAACTAAATAAAAATAAATATACCTTATATTTACTGTAGTTATGAATTGAAATTATTTCTTAAAAACTTTCAAAGTGACACGGAACAAAATTTTCACTGTTATTAGCTTTTTATAAGCATTGCAGTTATTTATTTACAGCTATGCATATTTATACATGTAGTTGAGGGTAAAGTCGTAGTTGACTCATTGAGCTTTTGTCACCAAAAAATAGTGCCATTTGTTGTCAAATGGGCTCCTGTGTTGCATCTGGACTTGTATTGGTTATTTTAATTAATTTATTTATTTACTCGAGAGGAATGCATTCGCCTAGATGGTTTTTGAGCTATAAAACGATCCTTCAAGATAGAGAGGAAAAAGTACAAAAAATATTCATGAACGAGAATATGCCTTACTCTATTATGATTATTATTTTAGAAAAACCTCTGCAAAAAGAGCAGAGCAGAGGAGGGTAAACAAAATTATATTAGCCAATTACTCATCTTTCTCTTTCGTTGCTTAAGTTTTCATTCCCTTGTCATCAGTACATAGGCTAAATAATTTTGTTTAACAAGATATACATTCATAAGTGATGTCAATAATTTCATAAGAAACTACCAATTTACAATTACTCAATGTGGAAGAAAAATAAGAATTGTAATCCCCCGTTGTTTAGACTCCTCCCATATTAACAGCAGAAAGACTTTCAAGGCCTTTAGCGGGTAAAACAGTCTTCAGGGATAGCCAAGCTTCGGAACTGTAAGGACGTACGAGCATGCGCTCCGATCCCTTTCAATTCTAATCTAGATGTTAGTTCTCTAGTTATGTATGAAATGTTTGTTTTGTCTATATATATATAATAGACGTGTTTTAATAAACTTTGAACTTAGACCTTATAATTTGGCGCCAAATTATACGTTGGGCGTCAAATTATAAGGGCTTACCCAATGTAATAACACGTTGGACACCAAATTATAAGGGTAATAAAGGGACACACGGAAAAGGGTTCTTAACAAAGTCCACTAGAAAATTAAAACACGTTTATTTTTGAAAAACCAAACTATTACATACATAACTAGAAAACTTTCATTTATATAGAATAGAATTGAAAGGGATTATAGAGCGCACATGCTCGAACGTCCTTACAGTTCCGAAGCTTGGCTATCACTGAAGATTGTTCTACCCTCTAGAGGGCGTAAAAGTCTTTCTGCTGTTAATATGGGAGTAGCCTAAACAACGGGTTGTTTTTGAATTATATAGATTCATCACCATAATATCATTTTACAATAAACAAACAATAATATAACAAGATGAAAGATTTTACAAAAATGTGCATCACATTATTAAACCAACCGCTAGAAAATTGTAGATATATACGTAATACGTAGTGTAGAAATTTATTCTCTTAAATAATGCAGTATAACAAAAACTCTCCCGGTAAAAAATTATGCAAATTACTCATACTCATGCTTTCAAGATAAATAAGATACAATATATTTACAATCCACAAGAATTTTACTTGCTGAATAACTGATCTGTGAGGTAAAATAAATTCATTTTGCTGAAGATTAAATAAAGAAACCCAAGAATATTGATGAAAATATAACTATTACATTCAAATTGTAATAATATGTCCTTGATTATCTTGTTATTATAAGTTATTTTTAATTCTCGAAGTTAATCTGCTATTTATTTTTTGCGTTATAGATTCCAAACTATTTTCCCTCCTAATTTTGAAAGGACATTTTTTTCAAGAATAAAAACCGTCAGGTAATTTGTTTCTTTTCAATATTTTATTAGATTGAAACTTACTTACTACTGAGATAATGAAGAAAATTAAACTTTTTAAGAGGATTTCAAGCATTATATCGTCATGCTAATGTAATTTACTTAAATAATATTTTAACTAACTATTCAGAATATTATGGAAATATTTCGGAATATAACTATTATGAATAATCTAACTACTTACATGGATAATATAATAATTAGGCTTTAACATTATCATAGATAAAGTATAAAAGCACACCGAGAGAGAAAATACCATTTCAAAGGATTAGTGAATATGTTTGCTTTTGCGCACCTAAACTGTGTGCAAACTAAATTTAACTAATAGCACAATTTAAAGAACTAAGATCTGTGTAAACATGTTTATGCCAATGCAATTGAGTCTACGGAAAATTTTCAATTTAAGTTGAACATGTAAATGGAATACATGATTCATTTTTTTAAAAAAAGGTACTATATATTTAAGTATTTTATTTGCTCTTTTTTTTTCGTAAAAGTATACAGGTTATTATATTCAAATAGATTTTCTTTTTCTTTTTTTATTAAAATGTTTTATAGGACAATTAAATTATAGAACATTTTTTTAATTTAATTTAAACTGATAACGTTTTCTACGATGTTTTAGAAATTGAATACACATATTTATAAAATTGTAATAAACACATTTATTAAATGGTAAATAAGCAAATATACATATAACAATACGTAGAATCATTTAAATTCATTTGTAATATATTGGAAAGTTTAGAAGTGTGTTTAAAAATTAACCATTAATAGTCATATTTTATCCACCAAGTTACCCTACAATTATTAAAATTGTGCGTAATTAATCTGTGTTTTATAGAATTCCTGATTATTTTTAAGAGTTAAGTGAAAGTATCATATGTTCCATTATAAAATTTACTTTACAGGAAATATTTTATAACCGGAAAATAAAAAACCTCTTTTTAGTGAACTGAATTCTTCAAAATGTAAGTATATTTTAAAACACAGATTAAGGGTTTCACCCATGTAACGACCTGTTTCTTAAGAATTTTTAGAGAATTTTTTTTGATGACCAGTAAAAAAAAATATTATTTATGTTTATGTATTTTCAGAGTATGTATAAAAATGTTTATCCAAAAATATCCAATAGAACGTGAGTTATAGCGCTCTGAACACAAACTCCTTTGAAAAAAATGGACGCTCATTTTTTTCACGATTCCAGCAGATTGGCTTATCTGAAATAAAAAAAAATAATAATAACGGCGTTTTAATTAAAGGCTTAAATACACAGAATAGACTATACTCAGTTGAAAATATCAAAAATTGGACATTTGGTAAACCTCTGTAAGAAAAGTTTTGAAATTCATGGGTTTTTTGTTTGGTTTTTGTTGTAAAAAAATTGAAACATTTTGAATTTTGGAATGATTGTAGTCCATTTGCTGCCTATATATGTGCTGAGTCTATCCTATCAATTTGAGATATTTCGGTCAAACCGTCCTTGAAATATAATGGAGGAAAGTTTGAAAGACACAGTTTTGAGAAAAAGGCATTTTAAGTTTCAAGTGCGGGAAAAAATGAAAATCTTAACTTAACCCCATTCGGCGATACCCAGTGGCGAAGACTAAAACAAGTTCGACGAAATAGTCAATAAATATAGATATTTCCTTTTTAATCTCTATAAGCTTTTATGAACGTATATTTGCATAGAAGGGTCAATGGTATCAAGCCAAATGTACACAATAGGTCCAACCTTCGATTGCCAACTCAGCACTCTGAACAGCTGCTCTTCTAACGATTTTTTATATCAACTTCGAATTTTAAAAAGTCGCTTTACCACCGTATTCTAGACATGTTAAGGAATCACATTATAGAAATTTTTTTTAAATTTTTTTAATCCATCACATGGGTGAACTCCCTTAATGCAATAATAACTATTCGTCTTTAACTAATAGAAATATATATTTTTTCATAACTAGAAGTTTAATATCTCTGAGCAAAAAAAAGTAAAAAAGTTATATTATCAGATTTCACTGCATGCTACATCTTGTAATAGATACACTCAAGACCCAAAACATTAGGACCACCCCTACATTTTGCATTGAACTCTTCTGGATGACGTGAATGCACGTGATCAGGTGGAAGTGGCATTTAACTGCAGCTGGAGAGTCTGAAGAATCTTTCTTTCACTTACTTCTGTGTGTGATGGGAAATGCTGCGGATCTAAGCGACTTTGATAGGGGCAGATTGTAATGGCTCGGTAGAAGTATTTCCGAAACTGCACGACTCGTGGGTTGTTCGCGATCTACAGTTGTTAGTACTTATGCAAAGTGGATGAATGACGGTGAAACCAGCAGTAGACGACATGGTGTTGGACGTCGACACGCTATCAAAGGAAAAGGTCATCGGAAACTGTCTCGCATGGTGAAGCAAAACCGGAGCCAGACAGTGGCTCAGCTGACAGCCCAATAAAATGCAGGGCTAAGTAGAATATTATTAGAGCACACTGTTCAGCGGAAACTGTTGGATATGGAGCTACGCAGCAAACGTCCCACTCGTGTGCCTTTGCTGACCAAGCGTCATCGCCAACTGCGCCTGCGCTGGGCCCGGGAACATCGCGACTGGTCCATGGATCAGTGGGAGAAAGTTGCCTGGTCAGATGAATCACGGTTTGTCATTCATCACGCCGATATCCGTGTCTGGATACGCCGTCTTCCAGGCGAACAGTTGTTCCCTCAATGTACAGTAGGTCATACACAGGTCGGTGGTGGCGGTATTATGCTTTGGGGGACGTTCTCTTGGGCGTCTCTGGGACCCTTTGTTGTGGTAGAGCAGACCATGAATTCTTTAGGGTATCTGAACATCATTGCGGACCAGTTGCACCCTTACATGACCTCTGTTTTTAAAGCTGGAAATGGAATGTACCACCAGGACAACGCCCCGTGTCACAAGGTAAAAACTGTGTTGAAGTGGTTCCAGGAACATGATGCTGAATTCCAGTTAATGTCCTGGCCGCCTAACTTACCAGATCTAAATCTGGTAGAACACATTTGGGATGTCATGGGACGGCAGCTCAGAGTTCAAAGACCACCAATTCACAATATCTCGGATTTGCGTGACCGTTGCTTTAACATCTGGTACATTCTGTCTCCGATCATCTACCAAGGACTTGTGGCATCCATGCCAAGGTGGGTTGAAGCTGTGTTGCGCGCCAAAGGTGGGCCAACTCGTTATTGACAAGTGGTCATAATGTTTTGGCTCTTGAGTGTATTTCCTAACAAATTCTAAGGCTTCAGGTATTTTCTAAAATAGTAAAAATAGTTGTCATTGTATGTTTTGAAATTGTACTCTATGCAATTTATGAGCACGACGGACCGTATATTAAGTAAACAATTTATTGCAATAAGAACAAGGATTAATACATTTACTATTTTTCTATGGGAAGAAACGAGGTGAAACCCGCAAAAGCAAAACTAACACTTTCCGCTGAGGTATGACAATGGGGCGAAACCTGCAAAGGCTAGATAAGAAGGATCACTGAAACTTTTTTTAAGAAAAATAAATGTGGGGAAAGTTTATATAATGAATTATAAAAATAAAAATTCCCAAATCAATATATCAAAGGCGAAAATTATTATAAAAGCAATAACACCCCCGCTTAACTTAGTTTAAAAAATTATAAATTAACCAAATGCATCTATAGATATAGGACCGAAAATAAAAGCTTCTCTTGCTTGATGATTCCAAACTTCCTCCCAATACTACATGGTAGACAAAAGAAATATTCCAATGAATTAGAATATCAAAAATTTAAAATTTCAAAAATTGAGACATTTATTACTTTAAGATTTGAAAAATATTAAAACACAAAAATTTTGAAATAATAAAATAGCTAAATATGTAACAACATATCTTAATCACCAAATAATCAACAATAACTCACTCAATAGTAAAATGGAATTATCCAGAAGCATTAAAGTCTTAGTGTATACACACACACACACACACACACACACACATATATATATATATATATATATTATATTTGTGTGTGTGTGTGTAATAATCCCCATTAATTTTAATTTAATCATTTATAACTTTTTAATTATCTATGGTACATTCCTCCAGAACCTACGTTTAAAAAATGAACTAGCTACCCACCTAACGGCAACACTTTGAATTAATTTCATCCATCCACCCACTCAGATCATGTGATTTTCCCGCTGAGTATAAGTAGCGAGATCTCTGGAAATCCCGCCTCTCTGTTCTTTGTCTTTAGTCATGTAGGCGGCTACATGCGTTGCGTATTGTTTTCTTTGTTTTGTGTGGTGTTGTCAATTTCCTACTTTATGTTTAATGTGTGTATGTCTGTTTGTCTGATGCGCAATTAATATATTTCCTGCCATGAAGGACTTGCCTTGTCAATATCACTTTAATATGCAACACACAACATCAATATATATATATATATATATATATATATATTAAAGGATTGCTTTTTAAAAATAATCACTCTATTGTAAAGTATTTTACATTAAGAAAATTACAATATGCGTATGTGTTCTTGTTATTCACTAATATTTTTGACTAAAACGTATTTATTATGATATCAATCCTAAAAAATTAAACGGAGAATTCATAAATACGTGAATAGAGAATTATCATGAATCTTTGAACGTTGGTACAATAAGTAGACAATAATAACGGAAACAAAATATCAATAAAAAATATCTTTTTTAAGTTTTTCTTATAAGTTTTTTTAATTTTACGAAATGCATAAATATGTATAATTCTACCCAAACATTTCATATTACTTTTCACTATTTTATACTTTGGAAATGAGAATTTCCGCAGTTTTTAAAGATATTTTTTATGTTGAATAGTTCGTTATATAAAAACATTATAATTGTTTTATTTTACTTGATGAAAACAAATTGTATTTTTTTAATCCTAATACTCTAAAAACCATTAAACATTAAAATTTGAAATTTATATACAGGGTTATCAGAAATAATTGACCTGATTACAAAACTCAATAATGCAGTGTAACAAATGAATAAACAAAATTTGATAATTAAGATGTCATTGTAAAGGTAAAATATGAATTTTTTCGTACGGTAACGTCTCTTGACGGGCAATAAAATTTATTTTCCCAAATGTTCAATGTGACTTCCTTTAGTCTCCCGTATAATACCACTGAGAACCTGGTCACCCTGGACTTACACAGGCATTGAGTTTCCGGGAACTGTTTATACCATCTTCTTATACTCTTAGACTTCGGAGTATTTCTATGGTACTTTCTCCGAAATTCACGCTGAAACGTGATTACTGACACACTTTTTGTAAGCGAGAGCACACAAAATGCCTTTCCCTACTGCCACGACATTTCCACTTTTGTTCAAAATTACAGTTCATCAATTCTGTTCACCTATTTGACAAAAACAATGCTAAAAACTCAAAATGTCGTAATTTATCTTTACAATGTCATATTAATGATCATTTTCTGTTTATTCATCTGTGAATTATTAAATTTTGTAATCGGGTTCTTCATTTCAGATAACCTTGTATTATTTAACATCCATTGCTCTACGAAAGCTATTTTTAGAAAAACATCTCGAGCTGTATTCTTTAATTTATGTAATCACCACTTGGATCATTTTAAGGCACTTGGGATCAGTTTTATCAATAATTAAAACCGCACTTTCCAAGAGTCCTGGGTAACGATTTTTGCTTTTAAATAATTCCTTAAGTAACTTTTCTTTTATGTTTAATTATGTACGTTGTGTTATTTAATTAGATAAATTTAATTAAAATAAGTGAATACGTGTTTTCCTTTATACGTAGCGAAATATTAATTTCTTATTAATTTTCACTAAAGCTACATTCATATACTTGAATGCCCTGTTCCCTATCATAAAAATAAATAAATAAATAGGACTGCATTTGTATGAAATGCAATAATTTGTTTAAATATTCTCCAGAATGAAAAGCAAATATGTGGGGCTGGTCAGTGATGGCTTGTTCACATCAGAGTAGTCCGGTCTTAATTAATTTTAATTATAGTTAATTACTATTTACATATTTACAATATATATAACTATTTACATATATTTATAAAACAGATAGTCATTTAAAGTTTCACGTCTTCAATGTCCAAATCGTCTTATATAGTTTTTAACAAAACACGAGGTGATGTCGTCTTGCATATCGTCGTTTCCCAAGAATGGCGCCGTCCATCGTGCAATTCGTCCTTTTCCAAACATGGCGTCGTCCCTGATGCTGATCATCATTGGGAAACTGGAACGCGAAGCGTTCCTCCGTCCCATACTGAATGTGTTGGGCTCTTGATGTTGGGGGATCTTCATAGAGACTGGGCGTCTTGGCGTCGTTCCTACTGCCTCTTGTCCTTTTATATTATGACGTCGTTAGCTTCGTCGAGCGTCTACCAACTGGCAGGCTTCCAAAACCTGAGAACGCTCCTGGGCATGCGCAGTACAAGTAGTGGAGTGGCTTGGAAATAACAGTCAACAACAAAATCGGCAAGTAGGGGAGTGGCTTGGAAATAGCAACTGACACCACAATTCGTAAGTATTGGAGTGGCTTGGAAATAGCTGCCGGCCCCGCATATATAATTTATGGCTGTTTCTGCAACATCATCTTGAAAATACCATTATTTTTTTCTCATCATCAATTCAAAAATAATAGCTGAACTCATAATGCCAATTTTTTCCCTAATGGAAAAGTTAACAATCCAATTCTTGTGTGTGTTTATGCACACACAATTTTAAGTATAGTGTAATACTAAGTCTTACATTGCTCTAGAGACAGAGTAATATCGGCTTCTTTGGACTATCTTTACATTTTTATATCTTCTCAAACAACAAATTGCACATTGCCTTGCCAATCTCTGTTCTTTATCGAATATTTTCAGGAATCTGAATTCCAGCCTTCAATTAAAAAAAATCCCCACCTTCACCACAAAGAAAATCCCGGGCAAGAAGTATTTCGGTACCATGAACAAAATGCATCTTCAAAAGCATTAGTACTAATAAACACACTATAACTATAAAGAATGTGTGCAAATCAAAAGTAGAAAAAATATCAGTGTCCGTACAGGTACAGCCAAACCGGTTCCAATCAGCTTTCGGTAACCCATACGGCGTACGGGCAAGCCAATTAAAGGGGTTAATTCTTGATGGACTTATATGGTACATTTGTAAGAAAATTTCCAGGGACGCATGTGATTTCCAGTAACTACTATTAATAAGGAAAGTAATCTACATTCATTGGCTTCCAACGTGACGGACTCAATATTCATTCACTCAGGAATCTTGCTCATTTAAAAGTCCATTTTGCTCAAGAATGGTGAATATGTAAGGGATGAGGGAATTTATTATGCTGTTGCCCAGTATTGATGTTAGTAGAGTCCATGAATATCCTAAATGATTCTCGTAGATTATCTTGCGATGGATTAATTTTGGTACTACCTATGTTAATTTCTGACCCGGAATATATTGTGAATGTTATACTTGATGAATGGTACACATTCAATAAATATATATATGTATATATATATATATATTTACTTTTTAATAATGGCTAAAAAACCAAGAAATTCTAAATAATGAATTAACATAAAATGCAAAACAAAATTTATATTTGACGGGGATAAAATAGTAGTTAATTCAATTTTTTCTGAATTTCAGAATATAACTCTAATGATCAATTGCGTTTGTATTGTATTTGATTAAATAAATGAAATTTAATGCGCTAATGCAACTTAATTAAGCATTAAAAGTAATATATATTTTTAAGGCATTTGCTAGGCAGTTTTTGCCAGTAAAAAATTTCAAATAATGGAAAATGTTATGTAGTTGAGACGCTTTTTTTCTATTATAATGCCTATCAGTTGTGTTTAATGGCACAAACGGAAGATAAAGTATCTGAAAGAAACTTTTTCCGAATACAATGAGGGTCATTTATGTTGGGTCAGATTTGAATTGACTATATAATGAACAAAAATACATTTAACCAACTGAGTCAGAAAGAAGTGTTCTTTTGGCAAAATAATGAAAGCTCTTATGTCCAAAATTAAGGTCAAAAACACAAAATCTGACATAACTAATGAACTATTATCTGCCTTGCCACAAAACTCGGTAGAGAGACGTATTACAATGTGAGAAGGAATATAGCAACATAAACATATAGAAGAAATTTAATTTTGTGGGTTATATCAAAAAGTGAGAAACCAGGAATCAAGAGATAAACTTTTTAACTCTGGAAAAGTCTATCTAATTTGAACGGTAACTACCGTTCACCGGTAAGCAAGCCTCATAATGGGCCTTCCTTCTGTTTATAAGGGTATCAATAAATATTTGTGGCAACAAAGCTCATTCTTAAGAAAGTACAACTTTTAACTCCAAGGGGATCCTGGAAGGAGAGTTACGCTGAAAAATAGCATTTCCTAGACTATAGCAAATATGTTCAATAGAAAGGAGATCCGGAGACTTCGAGGATCAATCCACAGAGCTAATATCCACTCCTTCATGAAATTCATCAACAATATGAGTTCTGTGTGCTCGCGCATTATCGTTCATAAAAATGTAGTCTGGGAGCATAGCACCCAGAAACACCTCACATAGGCTTCTAGGATCTCATCCCTATAGTGTTGTCCTATTGGCAGTACTCTCATCAAAAACTTACAAGGGTGTAAGACTGGCCATCATTATGCCACAAAACACAAGAAATCCTTTGCCACCAAATCGGCTGATTTCTGTGTGTTACGTATGAGGGATGAAATCGAGTTTCCCTTTCTCTCCAGATGAAGACACTACACGAATCACTTTTCCTTGTAAATTTCGACTCATCATGAACATGCCCTCATTCTTGTGATGTCCATTATTGATGTTTCCGGCTGTACAATATCATGTCTTTTCTTTTGGCTGCTATCAAAAGGATATACAAAAATAGAGCCATGCGTAAATGACAGTCTCTGAAAGACGGCTGTAGACTGTTAGCCTGAAAATTCTTCTCCCAGACACAGCAGCAAGGGCACGAGAAAGATGGGAAGCCGTTGTCCTCCTATGTCGTCCTACGCGTAAGGCCAAGTAGCTATCCTGTGCATATATCTATGCTCTGTGGTAATTTTCACTGACCTTTCTAGTGACAGTACCAGTTGTTTGGAATTGATTCCACAGTCGAGAGGCCACTTTCGGGCCACTTTTAACCGTGTTTTGTTATGTTAAGTGTCAATAAAAAGTTGCTAAACAACAATAAAGATATAGTTTGTAGTAGAGGTGGCATATTATTTTTCATACTATTTGCTTTTCCTCGGTTATTTATTTATTTATTGCCTTCATTTGTAAGTAAAGTGTTTTTTTTATATATATAAGAGAAATTAAAAAGGTGACATATTCAATTAATTATGCCGAACAAGGTATTCTGTCAATACACATTTGAATTTCGGGACACCACTAGGGCTTTAACTGTGGATTCATTTTGTTCTTCAGTTGGTTTATAAGACCTGTCCACCAATAAGTGCCTCTAATCAACTTAGGAAATACTAATAGTCATTGCAGCTGATTATCCATTATGGTTTTGCCGCATGTTCAAAGACTGATTGGCCTTGAGAAAAAACTCCACCAATTACAATGGTGAGGCTTTGGCTGTCTGTGAACTACTACACAATTACTCGCTGCTTGCCTGGTTCCTGCAAGAGTTCTCTTGTTCATCGACTCCCAAGCAGCAATTTCAGCCCTAAGCAGTAAAACATCAACTGACTACCTAAACACAATTCAGTGCCAAACTAAAATTGGGGATTACATTTCGTATTGCTGGACTGTAGCTTTACAGTGGGTCTCAAGTGATGTTTAGATCCCCGTTAAGAGAGAGGTGACAACCAAATTAAACAGGGAAATGAGTCACGCGCGTTTCAACTGAAAATCCTTTTACCCTCAAAAGAGCCTTAGCAAGTGTACTGCCACGACCCAAAACACCAAGAGCCTTCCAAAAACATGGGAAACCCTAGATACCGAGGGCTCTATCCCGCGGCACCTAAGGAAAGCCGAGGCAATAGCCCGCTTTCACCTGACTACCAGATGGCCATGGTAACCTAGTGTTAAAGTGCCGGATTCGTGGGCCGGCGTATCATGAGTTCGAGCCTTGTACCACTGAAGACCCGCCATGCAGCGTCGGCGACGCACGTTAAATCCGTCGATGCTCAAACCTCCACCCGTTGGTGTGATTTGTAAGTTAGGAGAGGGTGGTGCCAGATCAGGTTACGTCTTCGTCACTTGACCATCTTTCAAAACAACGAGGTCCATCACTTTAAGCCCTAGAGTAGATGAATAGTACGAAGTTAATACTGACTCATTCATTGACCTTCGGACATGACTTCCTGAGAGTAAAACTCCTCTGGCATAAATGAAGCCTGGTTACTCTCTGGTCATGTGAGGATGGATTGCGACCACCTGCTACAATATATTGGCCTTGATGAACACCCTACTGACGACGTCACCAATCGGTACTGCGATACTCTGTGTCAAATGGTCAAGAAGCTAACCTCAGGTTTTGGACAAATAAATAATTATTCAATTAGTCCTAGTGCCAATTTTTGAGATGGAGGTGAGTAACAGACTCATACGTAAATTTTTGCCTTGAGTGCTGACTTCTTTCTTGAAAAGTTTATTATTTCCAATAGCTACCAAAAATTAAGTTAACTAACAATAAAGCATGCACCATAGCATTTATGGATAATGAGTGGAATATTTCATGCATGCCAAGTCTTTGTTTTTACAAACACATTCACCAGTAATGAGTATTCGCGCTAGTGTCAGAGTACTCAGTAGATTCAAATAAATCATTTTAAATTTTAATACTCAGTAATATTTTTCTGAGAACTAAATGAATTTTAATATTTTTAAAAAAAGATTCATTTTAAACAGTCATGCTTTATTTCTGTGCAGTTCTTTAATTTATTTCTCAGCGAGTTTTCCGTGTGTTATCGAATTAATTTTCCGAAAACACTCTAAGGTGTTAAAATATTTTTTTTAAAAAAAGAAAGATTCAAAAACATGCTGAAAAATATGAAACAAAAGTATGCATACTTATTTACATAAATTTTTAGTCGTGCATATTCTCTTAAGAAACTTGGTCGCCGGAATTCTATAGGTGAAAATTAGTTGGAAGGAAGATAGACTTGATAATAAATTAGTTTATGGAAATCCAGAACTTGATCTGCATTATTAGTGCTAGCTTCCACTATACACACATTTTTCGACATAAATTTCACTGTAGTCAGTATATTATATATTATTATTTTAACACTATATGGTCCAATTGCTCAAACTTAAACAGAAAAATATTTCATTTATATCGTTTAAGTATTTGTTGTATATTTATTCATTTGAATTTAATAATGTTTTGTTTTGTTTAATTTTGTTAGAAAAAACCGTTAAGGGACTTTATATTTGTGTACTTTTAATCTTGACTGCAAATTAAAAGCACACAAATATTAGTCCCTTTACGGTTTTTTCTAACAAAAAAGTATATAAAAGTTCAATTCTCTGTACTCCTATCTTTTGACGGAACTTTTATATACTTTTTAATGGAAAACGAACATTTAAAATATTGAAGATAATTTACCCGATTTTGGATTAATCATATTTCACCCATTCTATAAAAGCCTGAAGGAGTTCTTCCAAACAAGAATTCTCCTAAATGAGGAACAAAAGTTAGAAAAGACTAAAGACGCTCTCATTGCATGCTTCAAGCGGAATTTAAATCATACAGAAAATTCGAAAAGATTTATTCTTAGAACCATGTTCATTTTTATTTCAGTACTCAATAAGAGATTCCAATTTTGAGCGGAGAAAATCTAAAATTGCAAAAATTGCAAATTTGTTCCAACTTGCTAACTTGCTGTGAGATTGCCTAAATTACTGACAAACTATTGAAGAAGCATGGTTGTTAGAATGTTTCAAATGGCAATTTCATTCGCTCTAAGGAATATTAATGTTTTTGCGAAGTATGATGATTCAAAAAGATTCTTACAAGTTTGTATGATATTTTTGGACTGTACTTTTTAAAAGAAGTTGGGGTAAAAATTTTAACTAAAATTGTGAAAATAAATATTAAATAGATTTTCATAAAAAATACATAGTCATAAATTTCAAAAAAATATTTTCTTAAGCACATGGATATGCAGGTATAAATAGAATTATTGATAATTAATTAAATCTATCTATAATGATGCTTTTATCTAAGCATTCACACACACATATCGGTATAGAAATTTAAAAAAAGAATTGAATTGAAAACAAACACACGTATATATATGGAGAGCTAATTTCTGAAACTTATTAACTATACTGGAATCACATAAACCCAACAAAATAGTGAAAAACATTAAATTTTTAAAAGATATTTACTTTATTCGTAGGATTTTAAGAATTTATTTAACTCTATTAATATTTATGAGGCAGTCAAAGCTCATTTAGTAGATTGCAAAGAAAAGATCTAAATAATGTTATAAAATTCCACAAATTTATTATTTTTTTTGAATCAGTGTATCAGGAAAATTATGTTAATTTTAATGGTAATCCATATAGAAACATTTAAAGATGGACCAGCTAGTGATATAGTTAAAGTAATTTACATTTACATTTAAAAAAAATAGTTTTGCTTTGTTTTAATATTTTATTTATTTTTTGTTTTAATTATTATTTTTACTGATTTTTATTTTCTACGTAATTTCGTAAAATACTCTACGGGTTCTTTTCTTTCTCAATTCTTAAAATTAATCTAGCTTCATATGATTACTATGATTTTCTTTCAACAAAACATTTTGAATATTCAATACTGTTTTCATGTTTCTTTTATTATATTTTTGTTTCAAAGTATTTTTAACAATGTTTTTTTAAGTGCTACTCGGCTGTGATTCTTTTTATTTATTTATTTATTATTACTATTATTTATTTATTTATTTTCCACAGAATACGATTGAATCTTCACATGTTGTTTGACTCGTTTGACCCTTTAACCACATTTCAATTCCCCTATCCAGATTCTTTTTTCTTTCATTATATGTAGATTGACGCTTGTTCGTGGTGTTTGATTCCGGAAGCTATCATATTATTTAAAGTATTAATTATTTAATATTATGTTATTAGAGTATTTTTAGAAACTTAATTGTACACACACTATTTTCTCTTCCTTTTATTACAGTGATACATGCAATTATAGTAAAAGATTGGCCAGCCTGAAAATCATATTTAATCCAATGGTCTCGGTCCCTATGATTAAGATGACTATCTTGTAAAATAGCTTACTTAAAATAGTATGTTTGCTTTTCAAAGAGGTAAAATTAGCCGACCATTTTATCACTGCCCGACACAAACTACATTGATTTTAAATAAATCAGCAAAATTTTTGTTTAATTTATGATTGGGATTAATAGCCTGACTTTGTAAAATCATGTTAGTGAAAAGACCACTATGAAATTGCGAAATTTTTGGTCACAGTACCTAATAAAAGCTGTCAATTTACCTCATTTTCAAAAATATGGCAATCATTACTTAACCAAGTGAAATGGAAGTTTTTTATAGTTATTATTCTCAGAAATGCTAAGACAACTCCTCCTCCCGACCACCCATACCCCATGTTCACCTGGCTTTGAGTTTTGGGAAACCCTGTTTATATATATTAAGTGATAAAAACTCACTAACTTTATTTCTGTATTTTTTTCAAGAATCACAAAATTGCTCTATAGTATACTATTTAAGAAATAAAATATGAAATTTAGCTTCATAGCATTAAGCATTATACGTGTAGTTTTAAATTTTGCAGAAACAAAAATCAACCATTTAATCACGCTGCACGTTGTTATGTTACTAAAAATCTTATTCGGTAAAGTTGATAGTTTAAAAGCAAGATCACTGATAAACGTTTTGAAATATGAGCCCTGTTGAAGTTTTTTATTTAATCATTTGGATGTTATTATTAGATATATAAAAAAATCATTTTTAAGCTTTTTGAAGAGAATATCTTATTTAACTTTTGAATCATTTTAAAGTAAAATTATGGGGAAAATAAGCATATAGTTTTTATAAAAATATATTTGTAATATATTTTAATATTCGTAAGAGGGTTTTTATTTGAAATTGACACAGAAAAATTTAATTCAATTTCTATTAAAAACACTTATCTAGTTTTCAAAGTTTTTAATTACAACCTTATTTCTAGTTGTCTATTGCGATTTTTTATGACTTCAATCACTACAATTAAAAGATGTTGTGACTTCCTGGTTTTAAAATATATTTATCTGTAGAATTTAATTTTTCAACAAGTAAAAAATCAGAAAGATATCAAGGAATTTCAAAATTAGAATGAATGTACATGGAAAATAATCATTTTACTCAAGGAAACCAAACTGCGCCTCCATTTGTAAAGTAAAAAAAAAAATATTTGAATGTTTTTTCATGATTTTCAATATTTGTGCTTTGATAAGAATATATTGAAATGATAAATGTTAATTTGGAGTACGAGTTTTAATAAACATATAAATGGTTTCTCTCTCTCTCTCTTCATTATAACTCAATTTTAATTGTTTAATCCATTCTCTTGATATTATTATTAATTATTCTTAAAATGAACATTGCTTTCAATAATTGATATTATAATAATGAAATACGAAAGAAATAAAATTAAAGATGTATATTTCTTGAATCATGTCTTCATTATTCGCATATATGTAAAATAAACATACGTGGTTTACAAAAAATTAAGTAATTTTCTTATAAAAATTATTAGAAAAAAATCAAAAAATGTCGTGACATCGAAAAACCAGCCTTTAAGAACTTTGGTTTTCACTCGTGTCTCCTCAAGAATTTCAAACTTCAAACGAGCTTCTGTATTATGACTTTATTTTATGTATTTTATATCCTACCTTCGTATAAGTGTAGCGTTGCCATTCATGAGAATACAAGAGGAGTTATTATTCAAGTTTTTTATTTTTTAACTGGAAATAAAAATAAAAGTTATTTACGACATGTTGCTGTTGCACTCTTGTTCTCTTTCATCGATTTAAAATTCTCCTTCGCCGTTTTTGTGTAGGATCAAAGTCTCTATTGATTCTTTGGGTAATTTAACGGTTACTGTGTTCCCCCTCCATTCTATTAATGATAAGCAATAAATAATCTAGAATTATTGGCTTGGGTGGCGAGTGACTGTTATTATTTTCGGTCGATTGGAAAACAATGCATTTGAAAGGGTCTTTTCACAATGGTTATTTATTTAGAAAATTGACTGGAATGCGTTCATAGAAAATAATGGGAGTTTGTATAGCAATAAGCTTACCTAGATAATAATTTATGGATTCAGAAGTACAAGTGTACTTTGCTTTTTTATCATTTTGTAAATAAAATTTTTATACATTATCGTGTTGTTTGATCGCTAAGAAAATGCATGTGTTTTATAGGTAAAATAAAAATTCATTTTATTTTTTTTTTCCTTTTAGAAGGCAATACATTTATTCCGGATTACTTAAAAAATAATCATTTCACTAAGAATCATGATGTAAAAGAAAAAAATTGTGTATTTGAAAAGGTTTTAGAAAGGTTCATATATACGCACACTGAAAAAATCATTTTCTGGGTTATTTTTATAGAATCAATAATAGTCTGTTAATTGAATCTCTATTACAACTTTCCTCCACACTCACACACATATATAGGGAGTCCCAAGATCACTGGCAAACCTTTAAGGGGTGATATGGGACTCACAAAAGGATTCAGATTTGCATAGCAATCCATGGTCGGAAACGTTTTCGCTCGGAGCTAGGTAGCACAATTCACAAGGGCATTCAAGGAAACAGACATACATTACCGCAGTCATTTGAGCTGGCATCGCCCGCAGAGGAGTATGGACCGTCTTACAAACACCTAGCTGGCAGATATGAACCTGATTTTCGGATTGGCAGAAAGAAATGCATGAGCAGCAGAAAGATTGTATCTCAAAGGGGACGTATACCTGACCACCCTATTTATGCTAATTAGCATCACAATTTGTTTGAATATGAATTAGTACGAAGTAATAGGCATAGTAAAGACGGGCCACGGATGACTCGAACTAGCAACATGGTACTCGGATCCTTTAGAACGGCATCTAAAGCATTTTATTTCACCCATGGAGCAAAATGGGTTGTATTCCATGGATGTAACAAAATGTGTTGTATTCCATGGATGGAACAAAATGTGTTGTATTCCATGGATGGAACAAAATGTGTTGTATTCCATGGATGGAACAAAATGTGTTGTATTCCATGAATGGAACAAAATGTGTTGTATTCCATGGCCCACCCTATGACTATTAACTCGTAATGATCCATATCCCACAAATTGTGATGACAATTAGCAAATATTCGATGGTCCGGTGTACCTCTTTTGAACCTTTCACGATACCATCTTTCTGCTGCTCGTGCATTTTCTTATGCCAATCCGAAAATCAGGTGCATAACTACCAGTTAGCCTTTGTAAAACATTCCATACTCCTCTGCAGATGATGCAGTTCTTTTTCCTGAAATGGACTTGTGAACAACGTCACCTAGCACTGAACGAAGACGTTTCTGACCATGGGTTGCTATGAAAATCTGAATCCTTGTGATGTCCCCAACCTCACCTTCAAGTTTGTCCCAATGATCCTGGGACACACTGTATATTTTTTAAAACTTGAATCAATGTATAAATAGACAAGAATATTTATCTATAACGCTCCTTAACCTTTCACAACCCGCCTTAGGCTTCGATTTTAGAAAAAAAAATTTGTAATCGATCTTTACTTCACGAAAAGAACCTGTGTGCCAAATTTAAAGACTGTAGGTCTAATAGTTCAAAATTGGAAATAATTATTTATAACGCCCCTTAATCCCTCGTAACGCCTTTTATTGTCGATTTTCGAAAAATTCTTTCTTAGTAGATCTCTACTTTTTGAAAAAGATATGCCTGCCACAATTTTTTGAAATCGTAGTCTAATAGTTCCTGAGATATCTTGATGAGTAAGTTAGTCGCTTTTCTCCTTTATATACGATAAATATTTGCATATCTTTTTTTTGTTATTAAAAAATTCACGAAAAAGAATTTGAATAAGAATATTTGTTTAAAGAAAATATAAAATACTCATATACATTGAATTTAAAACCTGGCAGAGAAACTCAAAATTCCAACAAAATTTCATTATTTCGGTTTCGCTAGTATAAGAGATTCTTCGGAAATACTCAAAAACTCGTTATTAAATATAATTTATTCATCTTTTTTAAAGTTAGGTACGTCAATACCTTAAAAATAATAAAGTATTTGTGAATCTACTTCTTGAAAAAAAGAATGAATATACAGTCGGAACTCTATTTAACGAAGTCGCTAAATCCCGAAAAAAATTTGTTATATAGAAAATTCGTCAGAGATTATTGTTTTAATATATTTTAAAAATCACATAAAACAAATTTTAAATTCATAAGCACCATATACTATTTAAAAAATAATTATTAACACTTTTTTGGAAAATTAATACCTTTTCATTATATATATCTTACCCATCGAAAAGAAATCTGCAAGGAAAACAAGAAAAGAAAAAAAGAAATTGTTGAAGAATACGCAGCATTTTCAACTTTAAAAAATAATTTTATGTTAAAATTATTGAACTTTTTTTTAACAAAGTTTTCTAATTTTAAGATTACAAATAGTTTTAAATGTACAATATTTCAAAACCAGTAATTTTAAGCATAGAGTAAGTACCACATGGGTCTTTAAAAATTTAATTACTGATAAAACCCATTTATTTTATTTTAATTTTTTTAAAAAAATTATGACAATTTTACTTCTGTAGCCGAGACAGGCACCTGGTAAAACCAGTTCAAGGTCATTAATCACCTTAAAATGTGATAAAAGAGAGAATCATTTTAAAAAAAAAAAAAACGTCCTGAAATATTTTAAAAATAGGGAGAACAAAATTGAATTACAAGAGAAAAAATTCTTTAAATAGAAAATGCGCTTTGCTATTTGGAGGTTATTTTAGAAAGAAAATAGTAAAATGTTCTTGGTTCCAGGAAAAAGTTAGCAAAATAGAAAAATTCATTAAATATAGTTTCGTTATATGGAGGTTCGACGGTATTTATTTCCAGATTAAAGTAAATTTTTCTAGGTATTTATATTTTATAAATAAATCAATCAATTTTTTAAATTATTTTTTTTAAAAAAAAATTTGAAAAGTACGTAAAAACCTAAGACATTACGAATTTTTTTTTTTAATCTTTCATGCTAGCGTTTTTATTATTAAAAACATAATTTACCCCAATATTTATGTGCACACTGCTCCAAATGAATTTAGTGTCACGTCAAAGCACTCATGAGCTCATAATTTAAATAAATTACTCGAAAAAAATTAAAGCTCTACCTATACATGCTTAGGTATTTACCTGAATGTTATCAAAGTTTACTTAATTGGTAATAAATAGTGACGGTACGAGTATTTGACGTAACTACTAATTTTCTGTTTGGTGTCGTGAGAAATAGAACAGATGTCCATGACACTTCAAGGTATAATTAAGAAAAATCAAATTATCCCAAAGTAAGTGATTTTTCACTTAATGAACAGTTTACCTTCCTCAAGATACGCGCATGTTGTGGTGTGTGCTTCTTTTTTCTTTTTATCTTCTTTTTTATTGCCTTATAAGAAATCTTATAAGATTTTTATTTTTATATTCTTATCTATACAACAAATATTTCTTTCTTCAATAATTGCCGTTTTTTAAACAGGGATGTATATCAAATTCCATTCCTTTAAATCTTGCTATTTTGAACATCTAAGGCATGATTTGTAATTTCAATATGGATCATACAATCTTAATCCCTTATTCGGTTTGCCTGTACACCGTACGGCAGTAATTCTCAACCTTATTCTTGTTGTGGTACACTATTAACTATTTCAAAATTTGGCAGCAACTAACAATAAACAGTTTAACAGAAATTTACTTATTTATAATACACAATATGAATTAGTTAATGATAATAATTTTATTGTTAAGGGGACGCGGTACGATTTAAACAAAAATCTTTGATTTTATAGTTTTTACAATTTTTTTCCTTGTAACCTATGTATATGCAATACGTAAGACAGAATATTTGCTCAAAATATCACAAAAAGCAATCCATTTAATTTTTTTAAAAAAATTTAAAACTTTTTGAGGTAATTTTAAAACGCTACTCCTCGTACAATAATTGACCTACACACAGGAAATTTGATTTACATATTTGTCAAACCATGTACAACAAAAGTTGGTATGGGTTTGGAGATAACATGATTCAATTCCTAAAAAAAAAAAAAAAAATTATGAATTATGAAAAAATCCTTAAAAAACGTAAATTTTAAGTTCAAATATTTTTAAAAACATATGTATTGCTTTGATTCAAAAATGCATACCAACCTTTGTTATATATATTAATAGCAATCTGTAAAAAAAAATTCAAAACATTTGAAGCAATAGAAAAAAAGCCTTAGCATTTTAAATGAAAGAAAACAAACGATTTTTTTTTTGTTCTGAGATAAATCAATTTAAAGTTTTTATTTACTGTAAAAAAATATATATAAGTGCAATAAAATTACTAAAAAGTTACTGTATATACTACATGCACATGATAAAAGTTTTATAAAGTTATTATATGAAAATTATAATTTGTTATGTTTAAAATTTAAAATTTTCAGTACCTTACATTTTTAAAAAATTGCGATAAATAACATACGAACCCATTTTACGATGATTTTAAAATAATTCTAGCTTATATCTTCATATTTTTTTACCATTTATGTTTAAAATAACCCAGGACTATATGTAATCCCTTCTTTTTTCTTTTCGCATATTGGCTTGTTTTACTTTTCGACGAGCTATGCGAAAAGCAAGATTATTTTGGCGATTTCTTTCTTTTTTACGTCTGTAATCACGTGTGGCAGCAATTTTTACTGCTTCTTCACCAAGATCCAAATTAGCTGCCTTTTGTATTTCTTTTAAGGCTTTCAAAGTACCAAAGTTATATTCTGATACTGCCTCAGAAACAGCTATATTTACACGCCGTGATTTCGCTGAAGTTTCTTTAGAGCATTTAATCGAAATCACGCTATGCAGACTCTCGTTGCTGTTCTGAGTCAGACATCTGGCACATCCTTTCAAAAGACTATCAGAAGCTAACCTTTGATACATTGGAACAATTTTTGTCAAGTAATCTGGATTTATTGGTGTTCCAATATTAAATTTATGTGGTGCAGGTTTTTCACCTTTAGCTAAGGCTCTTCGATAAAAACACCACGAATCTTTGCCAGGATGACATTTCATGTGCATTGGATTTTTATCTGTCGAGATACTGTGATAAAGCGTGGCATATATAGATTTTTTCATGCCCTGAATATCTCCTTTATTCTCCAGAATAGCTTTCTGATAATACTGCGTTAGTTTTTTTTATCGTTGTTTCTTTTAGGCTGCCATAAGATTTTCCTCCTAAAGTGATACCTTTAGCTCTCCAATCTTTCACAAGATTGCGTAACCTGGTGCCTAATATTTTACTAACGTGATTAATACACTCTTCTTTCAAAATTTCAACATCTGGTCCATATATTTTTAGGCTATTTAAGAATTTATGAGATTTAGCATCACCATCAGATAACAATGTTGTTTAACGGAAACCACATGCTTCTGATCGAGACCAAATTTTAGCTGCAGCTTTCATTTCCATTGCTCCTGATGTCCCAACGTGGTTAATCTGGCAGGAATTTTTGTGGCCAGAATACCAAACATCGTATTCAGCTGTAGTTTCGCCTAATTCATTTTTCGCACTTATTCATGTTGGAGAGTATTTGCTCATAATTTCATAGTCAATAACATATCCTGTTAAAGTGTCGACTACACAGCCAACACCGATTTGGGATGTGTGTCCTCGGTCAACCGTGTCCCATCAAAAGAAACAGCAATATCAGTAACTGTATTTGACCCATTTTGATTCAATTTGCTGTATGCATTTTGAACGCTGTTATGTACATAGTTCAACACAGTTTGGGAAGCAAGAGAGTACACTGAGTTAATGTAGCATTTAATTTCATTAAAAGTTTTACTTGACATCAAAGGCATATTGAGAAACATGCAAAATTCTTCAACCGATGCCTGGCCCCCACTTATTGCAAGAAATGCTTGAACAGCATGAACATTCACATCGAAAGGTGCAGATGTATTTGATTTTTTTTCAAGTCTTGGAGATGTAAAGCATTCCATTTTTTGCTCAGAACATGTTTTGCATACCAGTTTCAATTGATGCGAAAACCCATATTTATGTCCAAATTCAAGTTTTAAAGTTGACTGGTTGCAGATACCACAAAGAGTATACTTGAAAATATCACACAAGGCATTTTTGTCAACAATTATATAACTTGGTCCATCATAGGTATCAGCAACATTTTCTTGTTCTAGTACACTTTTCTCTTGCATAGAAATTCTTTCATTTTTTTTTTAAATTCTATCACCACTTGAGTGTTGAGCAACATTTGAATTGTGCTCTGAAATGTCTATATTGCTTTCAGTTTTTGTTTTAGTGCACCATCACTTTTGAATACTCAATTTACTTGATTTGTTTTTCCTTTTCGTGCGAGGCATGTTTAACTATTAAAATGCTGTATTAGAATACGTTTAAATATATAAAAAAAACTGTTAAACTGATAACGATAAAATAATTAGTCTTGAAAAATACTTTTTTTGGTAAACCGAAACTAAATATTTCAAAAATATGAAATAAAAATTAGCAGAATAAAAAACGCAGTATAGCTCAGCAAATGTAAACAAACAATTTGAATGGATTACAATCTCTTCACTTTATTTTAAAACTGCTTAACTGTGTTAGAATTAATTAAATTGGCTAGAAAATGAAAAGTGCGTCTGCTAGAGCAAAATGATGTCAGAATGTGAATTCTGACGAGCATATTAGTTATCATAACTTTGGATTTTTAATTTAGAGCTCTGAATTTTTGTGAGATAATAGAGAAATGTATAAGAAATAATTTAGGCAAAAAAATTTTTTTTGATATTTTGACCGATTTTCGTCAATTGAATCGTACCGTGTCCCCTTAAACAAAATAATATTTACGACAAGTACAATAAAATATCTATTGAGTAATTAACATTGATTCTCAAAATCAACTGATTGTTAAAACGCAAATTGATCTCAATTTTCTTCGAAGCAGAAGTGTAAAAGTTTTCTTTTCTTTTGTTGGAGGTCATACGGGAATCTATGGCAATTAACGTGCTGACTGGCTTGCAAAAGAAGCTACAAAATTAAGCAATTTGATTCCTATCAGCATTCCGAAATTATATTATAAAAATATTTTTAAGGAAAAAATTATTTCCGATTGGAATAAATTGTATCAAATATCAAATAATGCGCTCTTCACCAGGGAATTTATTCCTTCTATTCAGAGTCGTTTAAAAGCTAATCACTTTCATCCTAATTTAATACTAACCCAGTTTCTAACTGGGCATGGAAACTTTAAAGCCTATTTGAAACGCTTCAATGTGTCACCTACTGACCAGTGTTCTTGCTCCAGTGACACAGTCCAGGATGTCAAGCATCTAATATTTGCTTGTGCTAAATTCTCTTCCGAAAGACGTACTCTCATGAATTGCCTGCAAAAGAACAATATAGCGTGGCCTCCTTTCTCTGCCTTTGTTCAGAGCAAGTCTTCTTTTTTGTATAGTTTTGTTATATATATATATATATATATAAATTCTCTTCCGAAAGACGTACTCTCATGAATTGCTTGCAAAAGAACAATATAGCGTGGCCTCCTTTCTCTGCCTTTGTTCAGAGCAAGTCTTCTTTTTTGTATCGTTTTGTTATATATATATATATAACAAACGTATATACACACATATATATATATATGTGTGTGTGTGTGTGTGTGCGTGTGTGTGTATTCTTAAGTATTTGTGTGTTAGTTTGCTTTTTGTGCATTTGTATTTTGTAAATCATATTCTGATCACTCATGTGCTTCCAAAACTTCACCATTGTATAGTTTTAATTACTGAATGTCTCCGTTTTTGCATGTGAGCAATCTTGTATTTTGTTCTGTGTTTATTGTATTTGCATTCCATCTTGTTTCTTTTTACCTTTTGATTCCTATTTGTGCTTGTATCCTTGTACTTAAAACTTCCTACCACTATTGATTGAGTATTGACTTACGTTTGTAAGGCTTGTGTTATACTTGTTGGCACACAAGGAGTCTACCTGAGTTTCAAAAAAAAAACTACAAAAATGAATTTAATGCGAAATTTGAAGATTTTTGATAATTTCGTTTATATTGGGTCGTAAAAATGATAACGCTACTCTCAATTCGTCATCTACAATTAAAAGTCTCGACCTTTTTTTTCCTTTTCATTTTAATATATGTTAATAATAAAAATAAGAATTCACACAAATAAGATGCAGAAAATTGAAACAATAATTTTAAATCTTTCGCCTAATTTTAATGGATTTTAATACAATCTAATTTTAATACAAAATGAATTAATTGACTCTTCCGAATATAGTGAAATTAAATCTTGATTATTACAGAGCGAAATCAGTTCTTACTATTCATTATATGTTAGTTCATACACAGATGTATCCGTTATTACATATAGATTATGAACCCAATCCATTTTTTTATATCTATAAGTTTGAGAAGAACTGAAGAACTCTCTCTCTCTCTCTCTCCTCTAGTGTACTCAAATGGTCAATAACAATGTTGCGAATAGTTCATTTCTACAAAAGAGCCAAATGATTTGGTTAAATTTTTTAAAATTTTTTTTCAAAGAGTTATAATTAATAATTTTTTTAAAAATTGGCGGCTGATTTCAAGAATTTGGTGGCACACAAAAGTGCTGCTACATAGTGGTTAAGGAGCACTGTGCTGTGCGGACTACCGAAAGTTGACCGCAGTCAGTTTGTCTACGCGTATTAAGGGCACTTATGTTTTCCTTTCCACCTTTGTGTGTGTGTGATTTGCACATAATTTTGATTCTTATAAAGAGAATATATTAGTTCTAGAGTTTTTAAGGGATGCAGTTTTTTAAGATATTGAAATGCTTTTCAGCCGTGACTTTCTTTGAAATGAAAGCGGGATTTTTCCTTAGAAGGCCGGAATTTAGATTCTCAAAAATTTTCGATCAGGAACATGAATTGGCAAAAGAATATTCAGTTTATTGCTTGAGGAGAAATGAAAAGGGAAATAAAATACGAACAAAAAAACAGTGTACTTCTCTGTCCCGATTGCAATACAAGACTGTATTACACCATGCTTAAAGTGCTTGTGTGTGTGCATATATATACGCACTATACATATATGTACATATATATAAGATTGCTTTGTGATAAGTTTTCAGCAATGGCTCTCATCACTAGTGGCATCTCTCTTTGAAGAGGGTACAGACAAACTAGCTTCGCGATATTACAAATTTTTAAACATACTATTCCATGTAAAGATAAATTTAGCTTAGAAAAAAGGTTTTTCTTATGCGAGTTTTTCCAAAACGGTACATCACGAGAGAGATTTCTCCTTATCATATATTTTAAAACGATTTTTCATTTCAAAATTTACAAAAAACAAAAACAAAAAATAGTTTTTGTGAAAATTATTTGCCCTTGCGTCAATACAGTATAGTCTTATGACAGAAATATAATACGTATAAAACAGGATTCAATTTTTTAAAGTTTGAAATATATTTCCATTATAAGGATATGATTTTTAAAAACATGAATATGGATATTAATTTTAAAAAAATGGATTTAGTATAACCGCAATTCATATTTAATGTATTTGAATTTACGTTAAACAGCAATATTTTTTCTTAATAAAAAATGTATTTTCTATGAAAATCATACATTCATTCAAAGGCATATATAAGAATACAAAACAAAAATATATTTATTTAGTTATATTTTTCCATTTTACTGTAAACTTATTTTTAGTAAAGAAATGTCAGACGTATAAGATCGTTTTTATAATTATGTATGTGCCCAAACTTTTTAAATATTTTGTTAATACAGGAATACAGCTGGTTATCAAAATAGTGGAAACACCTTAGATGTATAAAAAATATTTTATTAGTAAGCTTTTATTAGTATGTAGGGCGGCATTCGGCACGTAACACAGCTTAGATTCGCCTTGCAATTGATCTATACAACTGCTGAATAGTGTTTAGAGGAATATTGTACGGATATATTGTGAAAGTTCTGGGAAATATGCCGGAGGAGTATTTAGGTTCTGTATTGAATGCTCTGAAATGGACCATAACGGCTCAATCACTGCAAAAAACTAAGTTTTTATCAGAGGATGAACCCGGTCAGTTAATTTATACATCTCCCCATTGATCCTTCCTCTCAGAGTTAGAATTAATCCAGCAGGATACCATGATATGGCTCTTATATCATGACAGATTCACTTCCATTTTTGACAGATAGAACGAGACAATCACGTTCATACACTTATGCAGATGTTCTCTAAACGTGCATCCGTCCTGTTGTAGGGAAAAGACGATTCGTCAGACCAAATTACTTTTTTCCACTTAACAATCGACCCAGTGTTGTGAGTGTGACGCCACTGTAAACGACATTTAGCATTAATATCTGTGTTAAGTGGCTTGGGAATTGCTGCTCTGTTTTAAATGTTCTGCTTATGAAGGTGCATTCTAACTGTAATTATTGACACTGGAGAATCCAGATGCTGATTGAGCTCTGTGGTCATTCTTGGTGTAATTGTTCGTTTTTTTAAGGCCTTACAATCTACTTCAAATTTCATCAATCTCTTTCAGTTAGCTGCCTTTTTCGTCCACTGTTTAGATTTTCCGGGCTTGTCTTGCCGCTCTGTGTACATGCTGCCATGATTTTAAACACTGTACCTCTAAACGGGCTGCTAAATTTGGCATGTTTGAAAATCTGAGAAGACTGACATTTTATGCTCTAGAAAAAAAACCAAGACTTATAAAACGTACATTTTTTCTTATTATATATACATTTATATTTATAAAAGAAATTGGTAGCTATTATTATAGTTTAAAGCTTACGAAATGCAGTCAAAGTTATTTTTTATATTCACAGGTGTTTCAATAATTTTGATAACTACCTGTATATGAAACATTGTTAAAAACCATAATTGATGCAAAATTATAAGCACTGTTTGAATACAAAATCAATTTATGTGGCTCAGACATACTTGTAAGCCTTTTTTCATGTTTTCTGCGTTATTACTTGCTAGTGATATTAAATATAAGAATTTCGAAATACGAATAAAATGAACAATATCAGAGAAAAGAATTGGCAGTTGCAAAACATCAAAAGTTGATATGAATTACATTTAGAAAAATTACTTACGTTTTCTTTATATTATCTACATATGCATTGTGTTTGAGCTTTCTTACTAATGCAGTGTCTTTTTTTATGTAAAATACTTTGCAAATAACAATAACTGCGCTAAAAAGGCTAGGGTTACAGAGAGAGAGAGTAAAATATAGTTTATTTTTATTTGAATCTCGTCATCGAATTTACAATGGTATGTTAACACAAATGGCCAATAAGTTTGATGAACTAGATGATATCGTCTGCTAAAAAAAATTAAAAGTTGTACATAATGTGTGTGCAGTGATTGAAATTAAGAAAAAAATAATTGTTCGTATCAAAACATCTTATGTCTTTATAAAAATCGGTTATGTTATCTTTTTTGTGCCTTTTTTTTCATGATTATCTCCTTTAACCGAAAAAAAATCTCTTCAAAATCCCTCGCAGTGTTTCTTACTTAATTACTACAATTAAGCATTTTGCTTTTTATTACTCAACTTCACCATGGAATCCCTTGGGATTTATGCATATTAAAAATTCTCAAATAAAGCATCAAACAGACAGGAAAAAATAAGGAATTAAGGGCGGGGATGATGAGGAACTGCTAAAAGAAATATGCTTTAGCTAAATGAAATGTGATGAAAGAAATGAAGTGTTATGCTTCTTGTTTACATATTTTTTTTCCTGTCATCTAAGTTTTTTTTTCTGAGTACAAAAGTCTCGTAGAATATGTAATGAACTGAATTAACATATATAAAAAACTGTGTCTATCATGGAGAATCAATAAATTAATATTTATTTATGCAAGCAAATAAAATATCACATTATTGGGAAAAAGTTAAGCAAATTTACCAATTAAATAACAGCATGTGTTTCGTATAAAATGAAAACTATTATTGAAGAGAAGGAGAGGTCAAGGAGAAATAACATTTTGTCTTCCAATCAAAGCAGGGCCTCGAACCGAAACTGAACCGAAAACCAGAAAAATTATAGTTTGAAAAAAACTAAAAAACACGCTTTTATACTGAATCGAACTAAAAAGTAAAAAAAAAATAATAATTCTTAATAAAGAATAAAAAGATTAACAAGAAAATGAATGTCATTGTGGTAAAAGCGTGGGGTGCTTTGTACTACATTTTTACACTAATTCAGCTTTTCGGAATAGAAGTTAAATATTATAACAATTGATACATTTATAGAACACCCCACGCTTTTACCCCAATGACATTCATTTTCTTGTTAATCATTTTATTCTTTATTAAAACTTTTTTTTTTATTTTTTAGTTCGATTCAGTATAAAAGCGTGTTTTTTTCAAACTATAATTTCTTTTTCTTTTTTTTTTATAGTTCGAACTACAATAAAAGTGTGTTTTTTAGTTTTTAAAACTATTATTTATTTATTGTTTAATTTATCCTTGAGTTTGATATTTGAAGCTGGAATTACGTGGCTGTAGAATTAGTCTTGCTCTTCAATGAATATTAATTAACGGGTCTGAAGTGTATTTATTCTCTCTGCTTAAGAGGCATCGAATGAGACCCGTATCGTTATATTAGATTCCGTCTCTTTTGAACAGGTCAAGCAAATAAAAGTGTGTAAAGAAGAAAAATTTCGAATTAAAAATTTTTTTAATGTACCATGTTTTTATAACGGACTAAAAATTATAAAATTCCTTCTTTGCGTTTTTGTTTTCTTTTTTAACATTTTCATGCATTGTTATCCATTTCTCATCTATGGTCCAAATTTCAAGTCGCTAGCTCCTCGGAAAGTCACACAGTTTAAAATCAATTACAAAATTCCCCCCGGACATACATACAAGAAAGCGAGTTAATAAAAATATGGTAATATTAAGTGTCAATCGTATTCTCACCTTTTAAACGTATTGCTATAATGTTAATTCGTATCATCACTTCTAAACGTATTGCTTTATAAAAATAAGAAATATTCAGCAGTTAAAACATAATTTTTTTTTTCACATGCACGAGCCTGTTTTTAAATTTTTATTTCCAGAAAAAATGTTAATATTATGGTAAAAAGCTGCCAACACACACCCACCTTCCACATTCTCACATACAGAACACATTTCTTTTGTTGTATTTCTATTACCCGCAAGTGTATTTTATACTTGCATATAATTAGCTTTAGTTTAAAAACATTAGCTTTTAGGGTTACACCTTATCCTTTAGTCGCTAGATCTGAAATATGTCGCCAAATTTGGAAATGATGCATGAAATTAGTCGCCATATCTGGAAATGGTACATGGAACAAGTCGCCAAATTTAAAAATGATATATGCAATAAATCGCCTAATCTGGACGTGGTATCTGGAATTGTTGCCAAATCTGATTATCCTTATTCCTGTCGATCCTGAAAAGGACAATGAAACAAAATTATGAAATTATTGTATTGTCATCGGTCCTTGACAAGTGTGCGAAATTTCGAATGAATCCGATCTTTTTAAGTGGGTAAAAATCGAGTTCTAAGATTCCGTTACATGTAAGTGAAACTTATAAAAACGTGTTAAAAAAACGCTAATTTTGTCGGAACAAAAAACGGAAATTAACCGGGGGGAAAAAACGATATTTTTTTCGGTTCAATATATCTTCAGTCCTTTTGTTACTGTAACAAATTTATAAATATTTCTTGATTTAAAGTCAATCGTATAATTTTCATCATTACATGTACATTACGTCTTGGTTTTCTGTTTTAGTTTCGTATAAAACTACTTGTAGAAGGTAGATTTAATTCAGCTGAATGATCTAGAGGTAGACAACAGTAGCAATCTTAGTAAAATCACATTGGAAGAATTAATAACACTAGGCAGTACCAAAAATGTTTCGGGCTCAAAAATAGTTTATTAGGAAGTATTTTGGCCCGCTTAACACGAAAATCACCAAAAAAAGAACTTCAGATTTGCTCTTGTTTTCAAGAATCACAATTCATCCTTACTCACAAATAGCTGTATTTTCACTCATTTTTACTTTCTGTGCCAAATCTTTGCGATGTTCATTTAAGCGGGTAGATGGAAGCACTTCTCTCAGGATCGTTTTATAACTTCTACGAAAGGCAGGCAAAGGTTACACCTCTGCAGGTGTGTTTTGCGTGTAATCAAGAGCGTCAGTGGAACAAAGAAGACGATAATGTACGATTCCAGTGGCTATTCCCCACACACTATAATAAGCAGAATCAAGTGACCTCGTAAGAGATCTTTACTTGCCAAAACAGAAGGCAGAGCTTCTGTCATCGAGACTCCAACAATGAAATACACTCCTACCAGGCGTCAAGGTTACAGAGCACAGGACTCGTGAAAAGAATCTTCTTCATTTCTTTGAGAAGAAAGAACATGTGGTTGAGTGTATTGATGTCAACGGCTTGATGAATTTCATGAACATCAGTTATGATCAAAATAACTGGAAGTTGTTTATAGACCCTTTGAAGCTTAGTTTGAAAACAGTATTGCTACACTACGGCAACCTTCTTCCTTCCATTCCCATTGGACATTCCGTTCACGTAAGGAAACTTATACAAATGTGAAATTACTTCTTGAGTTTATAAAATAAATGAAAGATCTGTGTTGACTTGAAAGCCATTTCTTTATTCATGGGAATAATATAAGTCCATACCAAGTAATGCTGTTTTCTGTGTTTGTGGGACAGTAGGGATTGAAAATCGCACTATAGGTAATATATATATTACCGTACAGAAATCTAAACTCCGGTGAGAGAAATTCCCCAAACAATCCTCTAGTAAACCCAAATTACGTTCTGTTCGTGTTCCCTGCACATTAAGCTGGAATTAATGAAAAACTCTGTGAAATTCATTAACGATGATTTAGAGGCTTTCTAATAACTAGGATCAAAATTTCCAAAATTGAGTGATGCAAAGATGAAGGAGGGAATCTTCGTGGGCCTTCAAATACGCAAAATCATGAAACACAACACTTTTGATGTAATTCTTGAAGGAAAAAAGAAAGCAGTCTTTTTTTAAAATTGTGGTAGGAGGATTTCTAGGCAGCAAAAAGATGAAAACTGTCAACAGTTGGTGAAAAATACTCCTACAAAATTTCCATGACGTAGGAGGCAATATTTTTCTAAAGATCTATTTTTTACATTCCAGTCTTAATTTATCCCCTAAGAACTGTGGAGCTATAAGCGATGAGCACGATGAAACGTTTTATCAAGATATAGCAGCAATTGAACTAAGATAGCAGGGCCATTGGGATGAGGCAATGCTCGCAGAGGAGTATCCCTCTCTGCAAGCATTGCCTCAGTATCTCTGCTCATTGCCCGAGTATCCCTTGTCCAGTGAGCTGGACAGTTATAAGGGATACTCGGTCTTCGACATAAAGAGGCAATCAAAAAGGAAAATTTCACGGGAAATAAACTAAAAAATAATGCTGATTTCTGAAAAGAGCACTGTTTCTTGAAACTTGATTTATTGTATTTATTAGTTAGTGATGTTTTTTTTTCTTCAAATTTACCCATAAATTTATGGATGGGCTGTTGTATATCTTGAAAACAAGAGCTAATAAATAAATTTAATTTACATATTTGTTTTTTTTTCAACCCAAAATTAGTAACAATAGGCCACTTAAAACAAGGAAACAGACGAAAATTTTTTTGTTGCCTTGTGTAATTAAAGGCAATTTTCATTTGTTAAATAAATAAACATATTTTTTACGTAATTATTGCAAGACCACAAGCGTATTGACATGAACGTCAAGCGACGAAAGCACACATATTCGATATAATCATGAACCTAGTCTTCAAAAGCGATTTTGATTATAGATAGCAATGTAAATGCTCGCAAGTTTCTGCTCACTGCTGTATCGTCTATACTGGTTAGTTGTATCAATTTGCATTGTGTATCAATTAAAAAAAGGAATAAAATCTTCTAAATTTTGATAAAACTATACATTTTTCAGCTTATGATAAAATTATATTTTTTTCACACAAATAAGAATGTATTTAAAATAAAATCATTCATCGGAACTGATCAGAAAAGCGTTATTTTTGGCGGAACGAACACCGGAACTGAACCGAAACATATATACTTTTAGTTAAGCGAAACGAAAAATTTATCGTTCGAAGCCCTGTATCAAAGTATCCAGTTAGGTTCGCTGACTAATTTTTCAAAAATTACTTTTTAGAAGAATTTCATTGTTTCAGCATAACATAAGTTGGTTTAAAGAGTCATAATCATCAACTAATATCATAACCCTATCATAACTAATAACCCTTTGTTTATGAAAAAAATATTATTTTTATGAAATTTTACCAACATTTTCAATGTCAAGAAAATTAGCATGCATGTAATTTTAATTTCATTTTTTCGTTCCGTTTCATTCTCCGTTGCATTTTCTAAAATGAGCAACTTTTTTACTTTAAATGCCAAAATGAAATTACGGAGCTAGTCTCATATGGCTGGACTTACAGGGGTCTCAAGTCATGTCCTCCGGCAACGAGACGCCGACCAAATAGCCAAGCAAGGAGCCGAGTCGTCTCAACCGAAAGCCCTTAACTCTCAGAAAAGCAAATAGCATTATTTCCACATTCTTTGACAAATATGCTACCCTGACCCAAGAAACCAAGAGCCTTAGAAAGTCTTGGGAAACTCTGATCACTGTAGGCCCAATTCCAAGACACCTGGAAAGAGCCGAAGCTGTTGAACGCTTTTGCAAAAACACTCGACATGACTTTTTGGGAGTATACCTCCGTTCGTTTATCATGACTGCTGACGAGGTCTGCCCACTCTATGGTCATGTCAGAATGGATGGCGACCACGTGATCCAATGCACTCAACTCGATGAATACCCAACTGACGATATCGTCAGTCGTTACTGGGAGGCTCGGCGTCAAATGGTCAAAAGTCAAGCATGGGCGTTGGATAAATAAATAAAAAAAATACTTCAAAAATATTTCTGTGTATGCTTTTGGAAACGTATATAAAGAAACATATGTATCGAGTGAGTGTCTCGTCTTTTCGGAATACAATTTGAATAGATTTATTTATTTTGCTTGTAGAAATGTACTAGTATTTCAGTTTTTCTTCAGTGCTGTCACAATACTTATTATCATGCCAGTAATTTTTATCACATGAATTTGTTTCATATGTAATATGATATTACATTTCCACCAACAATAAATTTATAGACATTTTATTATTTTTTAGGTATATTCGTTAATTCAGTTGATAAAAAACATGCAGCAGTATATATATACCGTATTTACTAAAATCTAAGCCTCTATCAATTCTTAGTCGCACCCCAAAATATCAAAATATTTTTGTGGAAAAATGTTGTCATCGATTCTAAGTCGCACACCCACACACAATTCTCTCTCTCTCCCCCATTTTCCTAGAGAAAAAAATAAAAAATTCTACTAAAAGTTCATCAATAATCGATATTTAAAAAAAAATTACAAATTGTTGATACATAATTTATAATTTATTTATCTAACCAGTATTATATAAAAAACCTTTTTCATACACACATAAACCCACAATTTCTCTAACCGTCAGTATCATATTCCGCGCGCGCGCGTCACTCCCATTGTCAAAGTTGACTTCGGAATTGGTGCCAACATCATCATTTTTCAGCAAGGTGTCGTCTTCCGTGCCATCCAATGTAGTTGCTATGCAGAAGTTTTTTTAAATAATGCATTCGAAGAATGTAAAGGAATTATTAAAGACTATTGAACATTTGCAAGTAAAAATTATATCATTTTGTTTACGCCATTGAGGTATGTTTGTTTCATTCGTGTCAAATTTTCTCCGGTAGCTACTCTGTTTCCGTTTTTTTTTTTTTGGTGTATAAAATTGCCTTCTTTTTCGAACTTGCATCATAGTGAACTCTCGCCTTGATACTATTACCGATATCTTTGATGTTTAGGTGATTAAAATAAAGCGTTTTCAGAAATTTTCCTACATACGAGGAGACAGCGATGTTTAGGATATACTGAATACTGGAGACAAACTGCAAAATGGTATGTCATCAATGGAAGTGAACAGAATGGACGACTACATTTTTCGCTGTAAAAGGAGTGGAAACTCAATTCCCCTCCTCAAACAAATGTTTTGTCTTCGATTCAATGTAGTTGTGTTGATTAACAGTCTGAGAACTGAAGTGAGTGGGAACCCACTCTTATCTGAAATTGTGGCATTGTTTGGGTTTGTAATTGCTTACCTTGGGTGCACAGTACGTTCATCGTCTTCCAGACTTTCCCTTTCCCCCTGAAAACCACTTATGCCATTCAAGCACACGTGCATGAGACAAAGTTTTATCTCCATAAGCCTAGGTTAATATTTGAAATGTTTTTATGGCTGATTCCTTAAGTTTCACAAGAAACTTGATGTTAATTCTCGACATTTTCCGGCAAAATGCAGTTGAATGTGTTCACTCAATAACCCAGTACTACCAACTGGTGTGATCGGTTAAGGAGATACTGGATAGGGGAGGGGAGTGGGATGACGTCGTCAAAACAGCTGTTGCTAACTTCATTGTTTTTTCAAGCTACACACTTAGTCTCCATTTTTTTTGTGTCACAACTTGTACGTTAAACGATCGGTGGGTACTATAGTGCTCCCGGAAATAGGGTTGGGAACTTCTGAGTTATTATAACTTTCACAGTACACAATTAAAACATTCTTGAATTGTTGCGTTTTTTATAAAAAAATTAATAACCTTAGATGCATCTTGTAAGCTTGGTTGGCATTTTTAATATGGGGGGAAATACACCTTTTTCTTCTTCTTAAAGAAGAGGTAAAGTAAATACCAAAGCCCATATTAGTTTTAAATTATAATGCTTTGGCTATATTTAAGCAAATACATAAACAAATATTTGTGGTTTTAGTTGACAAATTCTGAACATGCACACAATGAAGAACTTCCAATTATAAATAAGATATATTTCTATTTTGAAATAAAAAGATAAATAATTCTTAAACTTGTTACGTGGATATTTTATTTTTGGTAACTTCCAAACTAACATTTGGAATTTAAGCTGTTATAAAAATATCAAAAACGTAATAACACAATAGTAGTTAATATTTTTAAAAATCAATTTTCGTTTTTTCCTACGTATTTTAAGCTTTTTTTATACGTGATAGTATTATTTATCTTGATATAAATCCTCAAGGTAAATACAGTGATAAACGATCCAATATCGAAAACTCAGCGTTATAGCACCTAATCAAATTGCTCCGTCGGAGTCATAAAATGTCCCTCCCTGATTCACTTAGTCTATGGCTAACAGGTTTATTTCATTCCATATACTTGCAGTTCCAGTTAGCGTACGAAATGGAGTGATTATGGAAATAATGAGAGCCTTCAAAATGGTCAGTTATTGCTCTCCGGTTTAATGAGGCTTAAGAGACGTGGATTTGCGATAATGAATGATATTATTGCCGGAGAAAAGGTTTACATTAGCTGCCTGATATATGTTGGCTTCAGGTTTGATGAAAATTCTTTTGATCTACTCTAAGGCGTTTTTAATGACCTAATATAATGGGATAATATTTACATGCAAGAGTCAAAAATGAATTGTGTAGAATAAAACAAAAGTTTTTGTCTTATCGGGTATATATTTAAGATATCCGACTAGGTTGAAAAGGTATTTTTTAGGGGTTAGATGTTGGGACCATTAGAAAGAAAAGAAATATTAGTATTGAGGAAGAAGATGGAATAATACATAATAAGTAATATAAAAAAAATAATAAAGTCAATTCCTACGAAGGTCGACAAAAAGAAAAAAAAAATTATTTTAGTTACTTTTTTAAATAGTTACAATTAATATATATATATATATATATAAGCAATTTTCCATTTTCCTTACAATATATGGTATTGGATTATTTTTTTTGTTTTTTATTATTTATTCATTTATTAAATTTAATTTTTCTAGCAAAATAATATAGCAAAAAAAGAAATCACATTCTCAGAAAGTAGGCCATGCCACGATCTTTGGATTAGAAATCCAATACGCTACTGCCGACACTCCTAAAACAATTTTCCTTTCAAAATATGCAGTTGGACTATCATTTTAGTTTGTTACTATTTATTCATTTTTTTATTTAATTAATGAATTAATATTTGAAAAAAATGTACTTACATGAAGTGCCATCCACTACAAGTTTAAAAAAATGTATTATTTCCACTTGTGGATGAATAAAAGATATTTTACTAACGACTCAAAATTTGAACATTTGATATATATATATAAGGAGAAAGAGAAATAATAGTAGAAAATGAAAAATAAATTTATAATTTGAATTTTTCTAATATTTACTTTATATAACTTCTAGGAATACTTTTTGATTGTGTTTTTCAAAGAGGTAAATTGTAACGATAATTCGTGAACGAAAAAAAATGGATTATCTACAAAACAATCATAAAATCCAATGAAATTCTTAACACTTATACTATGAGAACTTTAGAGAATAAGAAAGCTCGGGTTTTAAAATAGTTACATTTAATTAAATCTTACAGCCATTTTTAGCTTGAACATAAGGTAATTGTGACGAAAATTCGTAAACATTAAATTTAAATGGTTATAAAATATTTATTTCTTGATTTTTTTTTTACTTTGTGGTTTGTTACCCCGCAGATGGATCAAAAGTATATCAATGGAAGAAAAATTACATCATGTTCGATGTATTTTTATTTTTGATGTTTTTCTTAACATTAAAGATATTGCTAAAATTTCATAAAAATGATATTTTTTTTCAATAACAAGGAGTGCGAATGTTATTTATTTTATAATTATGACTTTTTAGCAGTTTTTTTTTCTTCGTAATACTATTTTTCACGCTAAAATAATCATGAGAAGGTTATTCGTGCATTGAGTGAAGTACTACAAGAATTAACTGACGTCACAACAATTAAGGTTCCATACCAACAGTGGCTAAAAGAACAGAATCGTCGACTTACAGCTAAAGAAAAGAAGGAAAATGATAGGAGAAAATAAAGTATGGCTTCAAAATACGACACAATGAACGAAAACTGTGAATGAAAGTTTTGAAGCAAAACTTTGTTCTTGTTTTGTGTTTCTTAGGCATTTACAAGATATTGTTTTTTAACAAGTATATCATCTTCCAATTAAATGTATTTACATGGTGTAGAGGTAAGAGTAGGTCAGTTTAAGTGTCATCCTTGCCAATTGACCATAATTCAAAAGTACGAGATTCATTGTTGATAGCCCTCTTGCTGTTTTAGAGTGCGACAATAATTAAAATCAATCATTTAAACTAAATGTAACTTGAAAAGTATCATTTGTTATTTATTTTTACAATTATTCGAAAGAAATCTATTTTGCTTCTGATATAATGTTTAGTATTGGAAACATAAAATAAGATAAATAATAATACATCAATATATGCCGGATTTACGTCTTTTCAAATAACAATTTTAATCTTTCAATATATTCAAGAAGAGTTTTCAAACCCAAATAGTAAAGCTAAACCTCACTCTCCTCAAGTAAAATACCTAGTTCTAATTAACAGAAACACGATTCTTGGAGCCATTGTTTCAGTTTCTATGTATAAGTGCTTCTAAATTCAATGGAACTTTTGTACACGTTCATACATTGCTCCATGTCTTTCTTCTTTTCTGCATTTGGCGGTTGTGTTGCCATTCTTAAGGAAACATAAAGGATTATTCTTCGAAATATTCCTTCGACATTTTGACTATAATATACTAATAAATGTAATTTGCGTTAATTTCACATGCCTCTTTTGATCTCTTTCTTGTTCTTAAAATGGTCTGTCATGGTCTGCGTTTATAATCAGGATAGCGTTTGATTATTAGGGAAATTTAGCAAAAATGGTGTTCCTAATTCAGTTCTATTTCGTCATCTTCATATCTGACAAGACAGCACCTCTTGAGTCTGTGCTTTCCTTTGAAAATTCCTCCATAATGACGTCTTGTTTACTTTTGTTCTTCAGGTTTTCTCGTTTATAATCCCTTGAATCCGCTGAGTCTGCCTATCTCAGCCTTGGTCTTCCAAGCTTCCGAATCCTAGTGACTTTGAAATGCAGTACTTTTTTTTTTATAATATTATCATCTAGCATTTGAATTATATAGGCCATCCAATTCATTCTATTTATTTTTATGTGTTTAACGGTCAGTTTGCTTATAAATTCTATATAATTCAAAACTGTATCTCCTTCTCCAGCTATTGTTTTCGTTTACACCTCCAAGTATACTTCGAAGTATTTTTCTCTCAAAAGATGCCATTCGATTTTTTTCCAGTTTTGGAAGAAGTCTCAGATACAGATGTCAGAACTGTTCTAATAAGAGTTTTCTAAATTAAAAAATTTGTGTTACTTGAGTGAAATTTAGATATTAAAATTCTCCTCAGCCCATGAATAAGCCTTATTTCCGGGTATAATTAGTTGTATTTATGGAAACATTAAAGAGACTGTAGACTCGGTGTACTAAACCTTTTTTTCCGCCGGTATACATACATATGACCGGTATTTCACGCGAGCCATAACGTGAGGATAATGGAAGAAAAACCCTATAAGAACCTACCCCCCAAAGCAACATTGGACAAAGCAAAATTAATCAAAATATTAAAACTAATTTGGGGGGGGGGCTTTTACTTTAATACTATATTTACTTTTTCAATGCATTCAGGACCAGAACTCGTTTGAAAAGACGACATTGTGCCATTCCTGCATCCAATTTTGTCATCAGGTGCCTCTTAATCACCATCTCTTTCTATGCCGCATTGTCAAGGAAAGCCGGAGTAATGGCCATCATGCTGACAACCCAACACTGCTGCAGACCTCGTCCTGCCGTACGAGTGGATATTGGATGTTCTGCAAATACGCTTCTTTCCTGACAAATGGTCCATGATGTGGTTATTCTATTTCACTAGGCCGACCTCACAAGATGTCTGCCCTCTCGGGCGTTAATCGCAGGAGGACATGGAGATCTTTCATGCTGTTTTGTAAAACCTTCAGCAACCTATTGAATCCAAATTCACATGGCAGTGGTTGGATTTCGATAAGGGCGATAGGTAATGTCACGGAACGATAGCACACACTCTAGGTAGGCAACGATCCTACCTCTCTCGAATTCCTACACTTGATAGTAAGAATTTTGTCTTCTTATTCGAAGCACAACACGATATTCTAAGCAAATAAAGACCTTTCATAACTCTATTCGGATGAGAAATCCATTACACTTATACAGTGCTTCAGATGTTGTTTCTCCCTCCTGAATCGTTTAAATGTGCTAAAATAATACTAATCATATGCATACCCAAACCTTTCGTGTAACTTTGACGTTCCTCAGATTAGTCCTTCGTATTTGTAATTTTAATCGTGACCGTCGACCAATTCCGTCAAATTAAAATACATCGCCAATTTTTAAAAAATGTGCTGAACCATGCTATAATTAATACTATTGTTTTTGAATGTTCGTGCTTTTTATTATTAGCTGCATATTGGGGCATTTGGCGACGTCTTTTGATTTGACGTAATGGACTAAATTCATGTGACGTCATAATCACATGATAATTTTAAACCACGTGGTTTTAGCCAATCAAGTTCAAAAACACATGTGACGTCATAGTCGCGATAAATGCAATTATATATTTTCAGCAAATCAATTCATGCATTTCGTTGTTGCCAAATTACGCTTTTGAAGTAACATTTTTTTTAAAAAAATTAATATTTGTCGCTTTATTTAAAAGTACATGTATAAAAGAAGATTTTTTTTCTTTAATTTTAAAGTCTTTTTGCAGAAATTTCTTTTTATAACTCTTGAGCATCTTTGCCCAACTATACAATTTGAAATTTTACCTAAGTTTTTCAAATACACTCATGTCCATAAATTAAGAATAATGAAGTTCAGGCGAAGAAAGAGACAGAAGCAAAACAAATTTGACTTATTTGTAAAGTCTATTTATTAAACAAAAGGTAAAGAGCAAAAAAGATGCTATATGTTTGACATAATTAATACAAATTGCAATTTTTATTCCCTGGAGCAAATTTCAAAAAAGAACCTATTTACAAAAAACAGTATAACATGGTTAGTATAATGGTTAATACGGAGTATGTCTCCCGGACGATGCAATACAGGCCTTACAACACCTACGCATGCTGAGTATCAAATTATCACTCTGATCTTGGGAATATTACACCACTCATCAAGCAATGCCCTCCGAAGTTCCAGTAGACAGGTGGGAGGGGGTTGACGGGCTGCAATTCGTCGGTCAAGCATATCCCACGCATGCTCTATTGGATTCAAGTCCGGTGAGTATGCTGGCCAATCCATACGGGTGATATCCTCCGATTGAAGGCATTCGTCTACAATGTTTGCACGGTGAGGACGGGCGTTGCCATCCATCAACAGAAATTCAGGACCCATGGCGCCCCGAAACAAACGTACATGTTGTTCCAGAATGACATACCGATAGATGTGGCCTGCCATCGTTACACTCTGAACATGCAGGTCAGTTCTGGAACCAAGAATAATTCCTCCCCAAACGAGCCATCCTGCACCACCGTAACGGTGTCGTTCAATGGTGTTCTCTTGGTGGTAACGGTTACCTGGCGCTCTCCATAGGAAAGTCCGGCGAGAATCAGACTGTAAATTAAACCTGGACTCGTCGGAAAACATCACACAAGACCACTGTTGCGGTGTCCACAATGCATGCTCTCTACTCCAGGTTAATCGCAGGCGACAGTAAGTTGCGGTAAGGGGAACACATCTGACAGACCTACGAGCATATAGACGAATGTGCCCTAAGCGTGTGTACACGGTCTGCCTTGAAGCTGTCGTACCGGTAGCTGAAGAGAGCTGACGAGATAGGTCTGATGCTGTGCTCCGTCTGTTTCTTTTGGCAGTAACTGCCAAATACTGGTCCTCATTCGGCGTTGTAACTCGGGGTGACCTGTGCTGTAACATCTACTCACAATACCATCATCTTGGAATCGTTGTCAAAGCCTGGAGATGACACTCTGGGAGATTCCAAGTTCCTCGGATACTTCCAGCTGGTACGTCCACATTCCAGTCGTCCGATAATTCTATCACGTAAAAAATCATCCAAATGCTTCCTTTGTGCCATAACTATGCGGTTATTGCACTGAAAGGCTTTTAAAGCGCTTGTGAACAATTTTACTTCTTTGCCACCATTCCTTATATACCCCTCTCTTACACTCTCGTCATTGTGACGTACTATCCGCGCCATCTCGTGGTTTCCTGTAATTTGCATATTCTTCTTCGAGATGTGTGTGATAATTCTACAGTTGAAATTTTTATTTTAGAGTTCAATTTCTGCGTGATTCTTAATTATCCTTAATTTATGGACATGAGTGTAGAATAAAAAGTACGAGCTAGTTTATAGTCCGTTTTGAATTTAACGTAGAGCACGTGTTGTTGTTGTCGTGTATGACAAAGTGCAAAGGTGCATGTAACAAAATAAAGATATGGAAATGAGTCAAATATTGTCAAAGGCGTTAATCACTGCCGTGGCAACATCCATGGCACGATTCGAGTATAGGATGTCCATGCTGTAGTCATTGTCTATTTTAAAAAGGGCATCAACAATGGAAGGACAGTTAAAAAGATGTTTGGGATCCAGTTGCTTGCCTGGGCAGTGCCTGCATTCCACATATGATCTGGATTCATCAGGCAGAATCTTCATGCCCTTAAAATGTTTTGTCCTTAGTCTGGTTATTGTTGCTGTAATTTCTCGGCTATAATTTAATTCTGGCAGTGAGAACTTTTTCGTAGGTTTGAGCAGAGCTTTTGTTTTGCGACTGAGTTGGCATCAAAGACCGTAGTCGAAGAAGTTACAGATTGAAGGGTTCTGGCTTCATTGGCAAGGAAATCGGCCATCTCGTTCCCTTCAATGTCAACATGGGCTGGGATCCCCTGGAGGGTGCATGATTTTCCCAATGCACCAATGGAAAGTAAAAGAGAATTGATTTCTTGAGTGAATCTCATTTTTCCTTTCAAGATGGCCTCAAGAGCAGATCTACAATCGGAGGGATCAATGATGCCGTCGGAATTAGCGATATCTGTCCATGTAAGGTAAATATCTAGGGCTGTCCTAATTGCTATGAGCTCACACGTGAAGTTGGAGCAATTTGCCCTGCGGAGACCTTGTGCTTTTAAGTTGTATTATCTGGGTATTTAAGAAAGACACCAGATCCACCCCTATTGTACTCTGAGTCTGAAGACCCGTCAGTGTAGGCAATTACTAAACGAGGCCTCATAAGACTGATAGTTGTGTCCATGCCTTTCCTTTTAATTGTGTCGTTAGATTCCTTTTTCGTACAAGGCTCAAGAAGGTCTAAAAATATTTTGGTAGAGGGAGGTGGTTTGACTGGAAAACAAGGTTCTTGAATGATGTCAAGGCTTGTGTGATTCAAGTTAATGTTGTTTCTGATGTCTTTATCAAACTGAAATGTTGAAGATCTCTTCAGCCTATTCTTAGCTCTCCAGGAGTGAAAAGTGATGTTGGAAATATGTTGTTCGCTACAGCTTCTGATTTTGTTAGTAAATTTAAAGGTGGCAAGTTTCCTCCTGCCTTTCAATGATGGAAGACTACACTTATTCTCAGCTGTCACATTATTTGTCGAGGATACAGCTCTGGTGATAGTTTTGGATGCCCTACACTGAACAGAGTCTATTTTCTCTGTTGAGGTAGAAGTTGATGGAGCCCAAACGGGTGCTGCATATTCGAGGATTGGTCTTATAAGTGTAGTGTAGGTGTTTAGGAGTGTCTTTGGCTTAGAACCCCAAGTCGAACCCAACCCCGAGTGGTGACCGGATTGGAATAGTCCCAACGTAAGTTCATGCGTGTCGTAAAAGGCGACTAAAATGATCAGAAGTCCAACCTTTCGGGGCTCTGGTAACCCTCAATTATGACAAGAACACGTGTTTATATTATCATGTAACCGTCGTGAATGTAGTCCATTAGTTGACAGTATAATACGTAAGTACCAAAAATTAAAATATATATATTTCAGTTACAACTGACAGCTAGTTGAGAAGTACTATTTAATTTCAACCGACCAAATTAAAATGTTTCTCTGATATTCTAGGACATAAAGCATTGATTGTTGCGAAATCTTACATAAAATTCTTTGCGAATAACAGTTTCTGAATTAGGAGAGGGGGGGGAAGACAGAGGGAAATAGAAAGAGTAAAGTATAATAATTTTTTTTATTGATTTTGCAAAAATAAGTGATACTTTCAGCAAAGAGTAAAGAATTATAAAAAATATTTGTATAAACTAATGTCATCCTGTATTTCTAATACAACCACCTCTAATATGTTTTAACATTTTTTACAGATCTACTATTTGACTGAAATAGACGCTGCTCAGTCTACATGACAAAATAATCCTCCATCTCAGTTCAGAAGAAAAAAAAGCATTAAAGAGCTTCGAATTCAATTTATTTGATTCAAATGTAATTTTCTTTTGCTCAATCAGCGTAGCCTGAAGCATTTACTCCGCTAAGAGCTCTTAAATGTACGAAAATCGAAAAACGTATGTAGAAAGAGCCGGGGATAGTCCTAATTCGCATATCCCATGCAAAATTTGCATTTAACTCTAATATTCAATCGAATGATTTTCACTCAACATTAGTTTAATTTTCCTCTTACATTTTGAGATTGAAAATTCAAATCCTGTGAATTTTAAATTGCTTGAATTCCAAAAGCCCTTAGATTTTTTACCGTTCGTGAAATAGAATAGAAATACAGAATATACTAGAAACAACTTTTACGAATGAATAGTTAAAGACGAATTTTATTGTCATATAATCATTTGAATTCTGTTTCAATGGATTGTCTTCGAATTTTGAATTAATCGTATTTTTTTCCAGGGATTTAAATTCTTATAAAGTTTTTTAACGCACGGAAATAAATTTCCAAGGACGCAAAGAATATTTGCCTACCAAGTATTAAAAATAAAGATGAAGCTATGTAGAGTATTTATCTAGGACTATATAAACACAAGAGAGTATAAAAAATACAAATTAACAGAATAAAAATGTGTTTAATATATGCACGTGTGAATTCAAAAATGAAAACATGAACATCTCAATATAACTTGTGGTTTTAAAAAGAGTATCTAGGTTTAAAATTTCTGTAGATATTTTTTAAAAATGTATGAAAATTTTCTGATTATTTGTTTATTCTCTCGTATTGAAATAGAAAAATGAATTCATATTCTATCTAGAGAACGTATTACTATCTCGCATTCATAAATTAAAATAAAAAAATAATAAATCATTAAAAAAATATATTCTAACAATATTTCAAATAATATTTTTGTTTCACGAGTTGCTGTTTTCATTTCTGAAAAAAAAATAATATATGCATCACAACAAACAAATAAATACCACAAATTTGGCTGAGTGTAGATTAGAAAGTCTCTAGGATTTGGCGATTTTTTTCGGGCTTCAAGGTGAGATAACGACTTCATTTTTATTCTAATGATCTCTTCTTTTTTAAAAATATATTTAACAAATAACAATAACAAAAAAAATGTAGCAAATTTGGCTGGGTTGTAGAGTAGGATGCCTCTTGGATTTGGCGAATTTTTTTTCTTTAGGCTTCATGGTGTGATAACGATTTCAATCTGGCAGACTGTTAACTTAGATAACCCAGATACAATGAAAATGTAGGCGTATTTCCATAAGATCACGTGTTCTTTATACTTGATGGCTATTCGTTATTTAAAATCAGCAGATGTTTTTTAATAACACAGATCATTCCTTTTAGACTAAACGTTTTACTGCTCTTATTAAAAAGCTTAAGATTTCAGTTTTGATGTTGAACAGAATTTACGTCACTCTTTTTTTCTTATTTCGTTTTTATATTTCCTGTTATCACTGTTTTTTTTTTTTATATGTAAAAAGTATAACTGAAATGCAGAATGAATTTGATTTGAAGGTCTATGGAAAAATTGGTTGAAAAGATTAAATTAAATAACAACCATATTTTATAGAGAACGAATATGTGGATTCGAGAAGCCAAAAGTGATTTGATTTCTTTTAAGTTGACTGGCTCGGAGTACAAGCTTTTTTTCTCTCTCTCTCTCAGTGTAACTTAAAACTCAATTGTTTCATTTGAGATTAATTATATTCTAAATTTCCAAAGTTTTTTCAAAAATGTTTTATTAAAAATTGGATCATTAATTATTCGTGCTGTTTTAATCAAGTGGCTGTAATTTTATCTAATTTTTTATCAGCTCAAGCTAGAAATGAATTTTAAAAAAAAAGAAATTTCATGATGTAAATAAAAATAAATGAACTAAATATAATTTCAAAAAGAAAAAAATGTTTCTTCTGTAGCCAATGCCACTTGACAATCTAATCCCGATTTCTAATATGCTTATATTAGCTTTCAGATGTACATATTGAAGAGAAAAGTATATTTTTTAGAATTAGAACTTGAATAGTAATTTCTGGAAAAAAAGACAATGTTGCTCACAAAAAAGCTCATACACTCTTAAAAATGTAATGTTTTCAACTAATAAAAATTGAAAGCAAATTTAAAAAAAAAAAGTTACAAGAACAATTTGAAATTATGCACCCAAAATTTTGGTATTGGAAGCGACTTAATTTTTTAACAAGATAGTAATCCGAAACGCACTGCTCTCAACATACACCGCTTATCTATATATTTAAAGGAGAAAAGCGACTCACTCACTGACTGACTGACCTAATCACGAAATCTCTGGAACTATTCAACCTACAGACTTAAAATTTGGTAGACATGTTCCTTTGATAGAGTAGACATCAGCTAAGAAAGGATTTTTTCCGAAATTCGAAACGCAAGGGGCGTTACGGGCTTAATAATAATTGTTTCCATGTTTAAACTACTTTATGTACAATCTTGAAATTGGATAAGCGGATTCCTTTCAGAGAGTAGAGATCCGCTACAAAATGAGTTTGCTGAAAATCGACCCCCAAGTGGCGTTGCAGGGGCTTAGGGGGCGTTATAGATAATTATTTCCATTTTTAAACTATTTGACGCACTGTCTTTAAATTTGATATATATATAGATTCCTTTCGTAGAATAATGATCAGTTACAAAACGGGTTTTGTGAAAACAGACTTCTAAGTAGCGTTTCGGGGGATTAAGGGGCGTAATAGATAAGTATATCCCTTTTTAAACTACTTCACCTACCTGCTTGAAAATTGGTAGGTAAGTTTCTTTCCTGGAGTAAATATCCGCTACAAATTGGGTTTTGGGAAAATTGACCCCCAAGGGGTGTTGCGGGGGCGGGGGGTTTAAGGGGCGTTATAAATTCCTATTTTTAAGTTATTAGACGTACAGTCTTGAAACTTAGTAAGCAGATTCCTCTCATAGGGTAGAGATATGCTAAAAATCGGTTTCGTGAAAATTGCCCCCAAGTGGCGTTGAGGGGACTTAAAGGGGCGTTATAGATAATTATTTCCATTTTTAAACTATTAGACGCACAGTCTTTATATTTGATAAAGAGATTTCTTTCATAGAGTAGAGATCAGCTATAAGAAGGTTTTGTGAAAACAGACCTCTAAGTGGCGTTGCAGGGGAATAAGTGACGTAAGAGATAAATATTTTCGATTTTAAACTATTTGACCTAGCTGCTTGAAAATTGGTAGGAATGTTTCTTTCATGGAGTAAATATCCGCTACAAAACAGTTTGGAGAAAATTGACCCCAAGGGGTGTTGCGGGAGGTTAAGGGCAGATATAAATAATTATTTTTTTTTTAAACTATTAGACTCAAGTCTTGAAATTTGGTTAGCAGATTCCTCTCATAGGATAGAAATACACTGCAAAATGTGTTTTGTGAAAATCGACCCCTAGGTGGTGTTGCGGGAGTTCAAGGGGCGTTATTGATAATTTTTTTTTGCATTTTTAAATAATTGGACGCACAGTCTTCAAATTTTGCTAAGCAGATTCCTTTCATAGAGTGCAATTCCCCTACAAAATGGGTTTTTGTGAAAACAGACCAGAAGTGGCGTTGCGGGGGCTCAAGTGGCGTTATAGATAATTATCCCATTTTTAAACTGTTAGACGTACAGTCTTGAAATTTGATAATCAGATTCCTTTCGTAAAGTAGAGAACCGCTACAAAATGGGTTTCGCGAATATGAACTACTAAGTTTAATTTCGGGAGATTAAGAGGCGTAATCGATAAATATTTCCATTTTAAACTATTTGATCATCCTGCTTGAAAATTGGTAGGCATGTTCCTTTCATGAATAGAGTTCCTCTAACAAAGAGTAAAACGAAAATTGACCCCAAGGATGTTGCGAGGGGTCAAGAGGAGTTACAGAAAAAAATTCCTGTTTTTAATTGTTAGACCCATATACTTGAAATTGTTAAGCATGTTTTTTTGTTGAATAGGGATCCACTAAGAATGTATTTTAAGCAAATCAAGTTCTGGGGGGTTGCAGGGGTTACTGGGACGTATTGACAAAAAAATTACTTTTTTCGAGCTACAAGGACTATAATAATGAAATTTGGTTTGCATTTTTCTTTTGTTGAATTGAATCCGCTAAGAGCGGTTATTTTGGAAAACGGCTCTCAACGGGATTACGGGGATATTGATAGTAAAACTTTTGCTTTTTTCTGTTAGATTTAGACTTGAAATTTGGCTTGCATGTTCAATTTACGGAGTAGAGATCCACCGAAAATTGGTTTTGCGGGAATCCACTTGGTTTTTGAGTTACGAAAGAGCAAACATCATTCTATGCTTCAATTTTAGAGATTTTTAGAAAATACAAATTAGATGAGTTCTGCTCCTTTTTTTTATCAACAGGTGACAGTTACAGGTAAAGTATATATTTTTCAATTCAATCGAATTCTTAATGCTAGGACTTAGATATCAATAATTTATACATATATATAAGCAGTAAAAATTTATAAAACATCATGAAATACTCAGCGAAGCGGGC